>PVJS01029828.1:0-18615 GCA_004027185.1 Glis glis
TTTTTTTATACTTTATTTTGAAACCAGGTCTCACGAAGTTGCGGAGGGGCTCACTAAGTAGAAAGGGAGAGAGAGACGGGGAGAGAGAGAGAGAGAGAGAGAGAGAGCGCGCGAGCTGAGGCTGGCCGCGAACCCGGATCCTCTGGTCTCCGCCTCCCAAAGTACTGGGATTACAAGCGTGCGCCACCACGCCCGGCATCAACATATTCTTACTTCAACATTTTCTGCATATTCTATCTTTTAATTGTAATAATTTATTGCATTTACATTTTAAACTTCACAAAATAAGACATCATATTGTTTGCTCACTACTTATATTTACTATTCCATTCTCTTCATCTCTGAATACTTTTGTTTTCATCTGGAAATATTGTTTCTACAACTCTAGTGTTTACATTAATGTGTGTTCTGTGGTGAAAAAAATTCTCAGTTTTTGTTTGCCTAAAACAGTTTCTATTTTGCCTTAATTTATAAAGGATAATTTTTGCTATGTATATTATATATATTTATAAATATATATATAGTAGTTCATATTAGAAGTTATTTCTTTCTGCATTTGAAGCTATCATTCTATCTTGGTTTCCATTGTTTCTTTTGAGAAGTCATCTGGAATAGTTAATGTTTTCCCTTTGAATATTATATGTTCTCATTCGTCATACTCCACTGAAGATTAACTATCTAGGTATATCTGTGTTTGGATGTACTTTTAGGCGAATTTAGACTTGTTGGTGTTCATAGCCTTTCTTTTTTTCTATTATCAGTTTCAACCACAATATTTTAAAAAGTGCTATGTCTCTTTCTGTATCTTCTCTATCTCTATCGCTTGAGTTTATGTTTGTAGTCATTTACACATTCTCTTGTGTGTCTTAATCCTTTTTTTATTAGTTTCATCCTTTAATTTCAATAATTTGAGTTTTCGTTCTAAACTTCTATATATTTCTTAATTTGAAATTTCTATTTCTTTTCTAAAATTCTCCATCTTGTCATTTAATTTCATATGCATGTATATAAATATATACATATAAAATACAGTTAGTCTAAATCTCATGTAGGATAACTACAATATACATATCTACTTTTGACCATTTTCTATGTTCCCATTTGCTCTTCATTTTTTATCCAAGTTTCATCTTTTTCCATATCCAGTTATATTTATTCAATAGTGGATATTATGTGTCAAAAATTTAGAGATAACCCGTAACCTCATTTTAAACTCTATTCTCTGTGGGATTTACTTTTTGCTCCAGATCTCTATTCAGTTAGAAATTGAGATGATTCAAAGCATAACCTTAGTTTTTATGAGGGTTGGTCTACTTCTACTTTATCTTATAGTCAGGTGTAGCCCTTCAGTGATCCCCAATACAAATCTTGGATGCTTCCCAGGACTCTTTCTCCTTGTCAGAATTAATTTTTGTCCCCTTGAGACCCGTATAGGATCTAAAAGCAATACTCAGACATTTGAATTGTTAGCTTCTTGGCTGCTACTTTTGAATTTGTGAATGCCTTCACGAGAAAAGCAATGCCTACTGTTGGGATCAATGAGATCAACCCTCTGGCACCTTACCACTGTTTGGGATATTGTCCCTTACTCTTTTTTCATCCTTTGCATGACTGCAGTTATTTCTTTTCCTCAAATTTCTGGCTGTCTCCTGTTCTGGATTCTCTCTTCCCCAATTACACTATTACTGAAATGCATTTCCTTAAGTTCTTCTTCTGAAACAATTGGATCATTGTGGAAGAAAGTTTAAGTTTTCAAAAATAATAATTATAAAAATAGAGTTTAATAAAAATACATATAAAAATATAAAGAACTTTTAAAGTAATCAAATTGTTTCTGACCTTTATTAAAATATGTCTAATTTGGCCTTGGAATGAACCTTCTTAATAATACATTTTATGCTTTCGCAGTTTTTCTAGTTGTATTTTTTTTTAAGAATCACCATTATAAAAAGGTTTTATGTTGTATTCTGGAATGAGTGTCAATTTTAAAGGAAGTATACTTTATATATAGGCTATAATTGTTAAGGTCTTTCCTTGAATAATGAAATTGGGAATTCTCATTTGCATGTTAAATTAAACTGAGGCTTCCCTCTCATTGTCTGTCCTAACAATAAAGTAAACAACAAACATTTTGTTTCTTTACTGGCAATCTGTTCTTAACATTTGCAATATATTTTAATTCCTTTAGGATTGAAATTCATGTCAAAATTTCTACAGTTTGATGTAACTAATCACATTTTATCCCAATTATCTGCTCCTGTCCTCTGTCGCTGAGTAGATTTTATTTTTGTTATTATCATTTTTTGTGTGTGGTACAGCAGATTGAATCCAAGAGCATTCTACCTGTGAGCTGCATCACCAGCCCTATTTTTTTTAATTTTGTAAGAGGGTCTTGCTAAGTTACCACCCACTGGCCTTGAATCTGCTTCTTGTGGATCCTGTTCCTTGATCGTCCTGCCAAGTACTGGGATTGCAAGCTTGTGCCACTTCCTGGCTCTGAGTAGATTTTAATTGTTCTAATTACAAAAAAATAATGAGTATGTGAGGTGGTAGATATGTTAATTAGTTTGCTCTAATCATTCTATAGTGTACACAAGATCAAAACATCAACATTGTTATAATAATTTTCACTCAACTAAGAATAATAATGAGGGGAAAAAAATCTGAGATCACCAGAACGTTCCATGTAGAGATTTCATAATCTATACTTATGTTTACCTTTGCCCTTTCTCAATAGCATCTGTGAATATCAATTGATATTTACTCAATAATGTTTACCAATTAACTACTAAGTTGCAGGTGCCTTCCTTTGTCTTAATAAGGTGATTACATTGTGATAATATAAATTGTGAGGAGGCCGGGCGTGGTGGCGCACACTTGTAATCCCAGTACTTTGGGAGGCAGAGATCAGAGGATCCGGGTTCTCTGCCAGCCTCAGCTCTCTCTCTCTCTCTCTCTCTCTCTCTCTCTCTACTTAGTGAGGCCCTCCGCAACTTTGTGAGACCCGGTTCAAAATAAAGTATAAAAAACAGGGCCGGGGGTGTAGCGTGGAGGTAGAACACCCCTGGGTTCAATCCCCAGTACCGCAAAAAATAAATAAATAAATAAATAAATAAATAAATAAATAAATTGTGATTCTCATGATCATAAAACATTTGTTGAGTCTGACCCATACAGTGCATCATTTGGAAGTTCAAGTAGAACAAAGTGAAAGTCCCTAACAGTAAGAAACCCATAACGTGAAGTGGGGCTGGATGCATGGCTCAGTGGTAGAGCACTTGTCTAGGATGCATAAGGCTCTACGTTAAATCTCCAGCATTGCAAAAAAAAAAAAAAAAGAGTGAAAAGAAACCCACGATGTACAATTTTTTTGAATTTCTTAATACATATCAAGAGTATGGGAACAAGGAAGACTGGTGGCTAATTGGATCTTAGAAGAGCAGAAGGCTGCACAGAGACAAATATTTGAATTTGTAAGGAAAAATAAGATTTTCCAAATAGATAAATTGGATTGGGAAGACATTCCAGGCAAAGGAAATTTTCAGAGGCAAAGGGATAGCAGAGAGCAGGTGTGTTCAGAGAATTGCGAATACAAAATGTCTGTGCTTCTTCATTTGGTTAGGGGTTGATGGTGAACTGTGTGCTTTTTCCTTGGGACTGAATGAGGTATTAGGACAAATGAGAAATATGGGTGAAATATTAGGCAAGACCATACCTGAGGTGTCTGGCTAAGAACTTCAGAATTTATCTTATAAGTGATGGGAAACCTGACAAATTTTAAGGCAAAACATCATAAAGCAATTTTTTAGAAATATAAATTTTCTGTGATGTGAAAAGTTGAAAATTACTCTTAAAATCTTGCAATGTTCCCTTCTAAAATTTATCGTGCAAGCCTAACAGTGATGAATGTTACCTTTCACAGCTATTTCAGACAGTTTAATGATATGATTAGTATCTCTAAATGTTTCCATCACTTTGACTTCACCTACCAGAACTTTCTTTTTTTATGAGAATTGTTCGCAGGAACAGTTCTCTTAACTTTTACTCGCTCTTCAGAGATAAAATTGTCAGCAAAGAAACACCAGTATTTATCAGATTTTCTATTTTAAGTGGAATGAGAAGTGTAGCACTTATCAAGATGAAGGTTCTAGTCTAAATAGTAAAAGGCACTGATGTAAGGGGCTTTTCAAGTAATACATTGATAGTTTATGTATGAATCTGATAATAATATACAATAAAATAATTTATGGTGACTAAATGATATCAGTTTTATTTATATTCATGCATGGTTAATGTGAGCAAAAGTTAACAAGCTATGAATGGCTTAATGCCTGCAGCCAAATTTATCCAAGACTAGAGCCAGACCCCAGAGGGATGTGCCATTAGCGCCTGAAGTGAACACAAATTATTAAATTGCTAAATTTACCAAGAACAATTTGTGGGGTGTAATAAAGTCTGAAAAGGTTTTCTCATTCCCTTACTACTTAACACTTGTGTTAGTTCTCAGTTTGTTATAAGGGAATACTTTCTGTTCTTTGTACCTATTTATTCAAGATTTCTTAAATTATTCAGCATGGTATCATCTGTTAGGATCATAATGTATTTTGAAACTCAAAGTAGAATTGGAGGCCCCTCACACTGGTTCTTGTGTCCTTTAACCACACATCTATCATATCTTGGATATTTTCTTGTTGATGGCATAGCAAGATGTTCCAAGGGGCTATGTTACCAACCCCTGCCATGGCCCTGAATCAGAAATCTTAATTTCATTTGGTTTAGAAATAAAATCTGAGTTCTGGATACTAAATATAATGATTGCTACCATAATGTCACTGATTTTAAAGCCTCTAAGAAAACTAAGATAAGAAATGCATGTATACATGCATGTTTGTGTATGTGTGCATGTTTTGTGTATGTGCATGGGTGTGTATATGTTGTGTGTGTGTGCATATGTGTGCATATCCACACACACAGTACCTTTGATCCTCATCCCTTTCTGTATTTGTAACTCCCTCTTTAAAGACATTGCTCCTAGTATACATGGCATGTTTGTTCAGTTCTAGAATGCTTATAGTTTCAGAATAGTCTACTGACACCATCACGCAATTGCAGACCTTCAATACCATACATTTGCATTGATTCAAAATGTCTCCACTAATACCTCCAGCATTCTGGCTCTTCCAGTTCATTCTGTAATTTGTTTGGCACTATTCTGATAATACGACTCTAAAAATTACTCACACGCTCCTATTGTCAACAGCAAATCATTTGCCAGCTTTAACCAGTATATCTTGCTCACTTGGCTTTTCACATCCTACTTCCTGTATAGGTTCCACATCAACATACAACTTTTGTTTTTTGACTGTATGCCTTCTGTCCATCCTTTGAGATTCATCCCAAATGATAGCTTCTTCAGAAATATTTCTTAACAATCCCAGTTGACTATGATCCTTCCTTCTGCTAACTCATACAGCCGCCACTATATTTTAAGATTTTAATCATTTTTCTCATAACATCTTGTAGTACTAGCATTTATGTTCAGGAGTCTATATTGAGCATTTCTATACAATTAGATGCTCAATAAAATGTAGTGCACACATGGTTTAATGTATATTTCCAAGAATCTTTTCACGTTGAGTCTTCTAATTTTAACTAAAACTAAAAGCCCTGGAATTCTTAAAGTAACTAAATGTATCATTTTAATTTTGGAAAAAAATCTCTTTAAAATTAAAGCTTAACACAGGCATTTGACATTCATTATTTTATTCTGCATATACTAACTTGAGTTTAATTTATTTTAATATATATAAAATTATTTTGTAATGAATAAATATAAGAGAATACATATAATATTTTCTTGAAATATTTTCACAAATCATTTAAGGCCGTTGTCTATAAATGGCTCTTAATTTTTTAAATCTTTTTCTATAATGTTAACTCCATGAGATTATTTCTTTTTATTGTTCATCCAATTCTGGCAGCCTTTAATTTTCCTCTGCCATTCTTCAAATTTTCCTTATTTTTCCTTCTGCCTTTTTGTTACCTACAATAATATAAATGTAATCACTTGAAAAACAAAATAGAAGACAGCAGCTTATTAAGAGGAGGGACAGAGCAATGCCATTTGCCGCTAAACCACCTACTCTCAACTCGAAAAGCTCAGAAGTTGAAAGAGAAACATTTATATGTCTTCATCCTATTTATTGTCTTTAGCGTTTATTGACTCTGAAGTGACTAGAATACTTTAAGCTTTATTTTAACTGTAAGAAGTTTTAAAGAAATATAATTTTGAATATCCTCATTATATTCTCAGGAAAACGTGACTTAAAGTTTTGAAAAGACTGCGTGGGAGCAAAATTTTCAATTTAACCTCTGTGATTTACATAACTACCTTAAATATCTGCTTATCTTTGTTTCTCTGAATATATCTGTGATAATACCACAATAAATACCAAAATTGTAATCCCACACAAAATAAAGTTATAATTCCAAAGTTTTAATCCCAAACTAATGTGCCCGCATTTCTCTTTATTGCTACAAGATTTCATTGACCTTCACCAAGAGAACCCACATTCATTGTCATTCCCTGTCTGTTCTAATCAGCAGCCTCATCTCCAGGCTCTTACCTTATGTGTCAGTCAAACCCAAGCTCCTGACTCCCTGACATCTTTCCAAAAGAATTAAAGCCAGAACACTATCGTGAGACTTGAATATCCACGTTTATAGCAGCACAATTAAGGATAGCCAAATTATGAAACCAACCTAGGTGTCTGTTCACAGATAAATGGATAAAAAATGTGGCATATGTACACAATTGGATTTTAGTCAGCCATAAAAAGAACAAAATTATGTAATTTGCAGGAAAATGGGTTGAACTAGAAAATGATGTGCTGAGTAAGATTGGCTGGTCTCAGGAAGTCAAGGGTCATATGATTTTGTTTTTTTTTTTCTCTCCCTTTCTTTCTTTCTCTCTCTCTCTCTCTCTCTCTCTCTCCTTCCTTCCTTCCTTCCTTCCTTCCTTCCTTCCTTCCTTCCTTCTTTCTTTCTTTCTTTCTTTCTTTCTTTCTTTCTTTCTTTCATATGTGGAAGCTAGAGATAGAAAAAATGGAAACATAGGGAATTTTAGATAAATGAGGATAGAGACCAGTAGAAAAGTGAAAGGGGATTTCTGGAGGAAAGAGGTAGAGGATAAAGGTGGAATGAGGAAGGAAACAGTTCAAATAATGCTATGTCCATAAACAAAGGTGTCACTATCAATCTCAGTAACATACTGTGAGAGAGGAGGAGAAAGCGGAGTGGGATGCGGAAGGAAACACACCAAGTGCTGTGTGCATGTATGTTTGTATCACTTTGAACCTCACTATGGTATATAATTATAATGCACTAATAAAAGTACCCCCCCAAAAAGGAAAAAATAAGTTTTAAAATATCCATATTTCATAACTGCTTAATTACTTTAAATACTATTTTAATAGAAAAATTTGCTGTGACATCACCTTTGTTAATTTTATTTGTATCCTCTTGAAAGATTTTACTTTACAAAACTTTTAAAAGTAGGTCTTACAAAATACTTAGCAACCAACCTTAGTGAATAGGCACTTTGAGAAAAGGCACTATCCCCAGAAACTTAATTAAAAAGTAAGTTTTTTTCCTACTTGCACAAATACCACTCTCAGAATATAAATTGACCATGAAATTATTTTTCAACCAATATTTGAGTTATTTAGAAGTGTTTATTTGGTATCAGCACTAATGTACATTTAAAAAATTGGTTATTTACTCCTGGTTTCATTTTCACAAAGCTCTCTTCATTACAAGATCCACTCATAAAGTGAGTAGATCTGATTCTTAAATATCATTAAGAAGGTAAAAATAATTTATCTTTTTTTTGTCTCTTTAGGTTGAGAAAGTAGTTTTTTGTATACTTGAATACCATGTGTGCATGCATACTTCTACCACCCTGAAACCCATCAAGATGCATGATTACAATACACCAATAAAAATTAAAAAGTAAAATTATATGGGATTTAGCTAATAATTTATTCAATATTGCCAATAATAAAAAAAGCTTCAATATTACCACTTCAGGACAATAGTGGCATCAACGTCATTAATCCACAAAAGAGAATATATACAGTACCTGGAATTAGCATTCAAATCCTTGTAACTATGATCTGACTTATTAACTGGTCCTATCCTCTGATCACCCTATTCTGACACATTTTCCTATGGCAACAAAAGATAGGATATTGATTCATAAGCATAACAAGATCACATCGACATTTTCTTTCTTCCATATATAGACTAATCTAACAAATAAAATTAAATGAAAAAGTGCCAGCGGACAGTTTATCAAATTAGTCTAGAATACAATATTTTTTTATTCTTGGTACTCTTGGACACATTTTTATATGAGATAACCCAAAACAAAAAATCAGTTTATAAAATACTTGTCTTTTATCACAGATTATAGAGAGCTATGAAAAGCACTAAATCAACCCTAATGCAATAACATAGTAAGTTAGATGAATCACAAAATCACATTATTAATGCAAAGCAATATTTTTCATTTGGCATATACTTTCACAAGAAGCAAAAAGTAAAGAGAGTTACACATTTGTACTGAGTAAATATTAGCAAATTATCAGGAAACTAATAATTCTTTATTCTACTCTCTAGTCTAACCCATCTTCATTTGAGTATTGGACTGACACAGGCCAAAGAGCAGAAGACAAATCTGTGACAACAAGTTTGGATTATCACAAAGTACATGAATGCATGGCCTATTTGGATTTTTGTAGCTGCTTAGTGAAGTGCACATATGACTCAATATTTCCATAATTATTTCCAAAATGTAGTTAGAGTCATTTTGATTTCTCAAACTTTAAAATATATACATGCAAAACAACTTTAAAAGGCTTTCATATGAATAGAAACTTTATGTTTTACAGCAACAGGAAGAAGTAAAATAAAGACTTGCAACTAATTGCCCTTTATCAATGCTCAACTCTTCTCCTGTGTAATCAGTAGTTTTAAGACTTTCAACTGGAGATAAATTTCTCACTCATAAATTAATGGAAGTCCCATTAAACATTTTCAGGTCCAGAAAAATAAAGAAAACTACTGAGAAATGGCCATGATCAGTGAATGACAGTGACATTAGAGTCCTGACCTGGTATTGGCCCTTCTTTCATTTGATTGAAGGTGGTAAAGTATCTCATAAATAGTTTTCATTTAGCTCATGCATAATTGATTATTCAATTGCTGCTGATGCACCTCAATTATTTTAGAAGTATTATTCCCTCTGTCCCTAAGCTGTAAGACAATTTAATAAGGAAAGCTTTAAGAAATATAGACAATTTTGAGGTAATTTCACATGAAGAGAAATTATGATCTATACTTATTTTGATCTATACAGCCCTTATATTGATTTGTAACAAAATCAGTAACAAAATAAGTAGATGAAGTAGATTCAAAGACTTCTTGATTCCACAAAATGAATAAATTCAAATGCTTCTTGATATTTGTTTCATTTATCTATTAGCTTAATAATGGACCTCTAAAACCTTTCTATCAAGAATGTACTTGCAAAAATTTCATTCCTTAAAGTCTAAGGAAATGGGCTAGTTTTCCATCTTTGCTGTCTTATCTGTTTGGGAGAACGTAGTCCTAATAAGATCCCACATTTTCACACTTCAGGATGTGAGGATTCTGTGATCTACATGTATCATCCTTCCCCAAACATTAAAACTCTCCATTTAAAAAAAAACCAGAACACAAGTATATTTTCTTAGGAAATTTGAAGGCAAAAATTAATGAAGAGCTTAAACTTAAAGGAATATTCTGCAGAATTCACCAGCTTCCATAAGTTGCAAGTAAATCCTAGTCATTTGAAAAATTATATCATATTATTGCTGCTTAATCTTTGAAAATAAATTATGTAAAATCCTGATTGCATTTTAGAGTGCTGCATCCACATGGCGCTTGTACTCAGTAATTCACCATAGAAAAATTGACTTATAAGTTTAAAACTTAATTCCTTTTATTCATGGGAGCATTAAATACTCTTACCTTTATTCTGAATAGCTGCTAATTCAGAAGTGACTTTATTTTGTATAGGAAAGATCTAAGGTCTTTGAGATCTAGGGTATTTTCCTATTAGCCCCAATTTTGATGTGCTAGCCATCATATTTACTTGGATAACCTCTAGTTAATTACTTCTGTCCCATTATTTCAATTTCTAGGGAAATATTTTTTAAATTTACTTATTTATTTGTGGGGCTGAGGACAGAAGCCAGGGCCTCCTGCATGCTAGGCAATTGTTCTCTCACTGAGCTACATCCCCAGTAGAAAATGTTTTCTTTATCTTAGCTTGAATATTTGTCCAGTACCACTGTTTTTCTTCTCCTCTCTCAGATTCCGACAACAAAAATGTTGCACCCTGTGTTATTTTTTCTCTGGCCTAACCCTAACCCTAACCCTAACCCTGAGATTTTGTTCCGTTTTTTAATCAATTTTCTGTCTGTTGTTCAGATTAAATTACTTTTATTTGTCTTCAAGCTCATTGGTTCTGTCCTCTGTCATGTCCACTCCACTATTAAGACCATCTAGCAAGCTCTTGTTTTCTATTACTGTATTTTCTTCATTTCCATAATTTCTTCTTGTTTTCTTTTATATACTTTGATAATTTTCAATTTTTTTATTTGTTTCCAGAATTTGTAATTAAAGCAACAAACACAAGTGAGAGGAACCTCAGGGATTCTTTAAAAATCTTGACAGGTCATTTAAAGATCTGATGATAGCATTGGCATTAGTCCATTGTCTTTTCTAACTTAAGCTTTGCCTGTTTCATGGTATTTTATTATATAGAAATATAGAAATACATGATATGTTGCATAATATAGATATAATACATTTTGTAAACAAAACATGCAGATAAAACAAATACATAAGCATACAAAAATGAAAATTTTTAGGTATATCCTAGACATTGGGGGTATTATGTTAGGAGATTCTTGATACTATTTAAGTATTTTATTTTAGGAGACAATCACCCTATTTAAACTGAATGTGTAGGTCCTGCCCTACTTCTCTGAACTGTAGTTCCAATACACATATTCTATGAATGTGGTTTTCAGAGGTCTGGCAGTGCTACCTGGGCTGGCTAGTGCGAATAGATGGAAATTTCAGGGAGAGTATGGATGCTGGTCATTTGCTGCCACTGGGTAGAGGGCTGGGAGAAAATAATTCTTCTGGGTCCTAGGCATGCCATGCTTGCTAGCACCACTGGTTGTGGGAGGGCAAATCTTTGTCTAGAATCCACTTGTGCAGGTGTAGTTGTATCAGACTCATCATTGGGCCAGGTTTGAGACGGGACCCTTTTGTTGCCACTAGAGATCTGATTGGCTGCCCTGGGTGGAGGGCACTAATCTCACTGAGTTTCTTCTGCTGGTTTGGCCCTTTCACCAGAAAGAGCAAGATTTACGTGTGTGTGTGTGTGTGTGTGTGTGTGTGTGTGTGTGTGTGTGTGTATCATTCAAGTTTGTAGACTTCTTCAGAACCCAGTTCAATATAAATGAGAAATAAAAGGAAAATCCAGGTAGTTCTCCACACTCTCATTCCTCAAGTCCTGATATCCCTGGATAATCAACCTTCTTAGAGTTTTAGCTTTTATAGTTGCTTATGGAACTATTTCAAGAGTATTTAGGGAGGAGAAGTAGAAAAATGTGTGTCTATGCTATCTTGTCTCTGAAATGGAAGAACTGACTATTCTCAATGGAGCAATCTAACCTAACTTTTTAAAGATTCAATCTTTAAAGTGTGTCTTTTTAAAATATAAAGTGTGATTATTCTTTTGTTGAAGGCATCTCATGGGTCCTATCTCACTCATATTAAAAGCCGTGGTCTATAAATCTTTGATGATCCAGTGCCAAATTGCATCCTGATCTTGTCTGTTTCTACCCTCACCTGGCTCTTTCAGCTTGGCTGTGGTCACCTTCTCCCTGTGCCTTGAACACCCACCTCTGGGTCCTTGAACTCGATGAAGAGCCTGGTGTCTTCATGACTGTCCCTCATTCAAGTCTGCTTACAGGTCACCTTCTGAATAATGCCTTCTCTCCTCATTCTATTTAAAATAACATTTGTAATCTTTTTCTGTAGACCTCTGAAAATTTCCTAAGTTCCATGATGCTATCTTTTTAAAAAAAATTAACAAAAGGTCTGTTAAAACTACTGAAGACAAAATCTGTATGGGAGGATGCTTAATCCTCATTATACAACCAGACTTGGCTAAACAATTAAATCAATAATAAAATATATTTGTTGACATACATTTTTAGGATTTTTAAACATAGATTCTTCCCTTTTAAGATTTGGGTGCTAGAAAAAAAGAAATATTTCACTAAGCTAAATATCCTAGTTATCAGTTATGAAATGAACTGTAATAAAATATAGCTAATTCTGACTGTACTTTGTGTTGTTTATTCAGTGAGGTAAAGGTTATTTTGACATATCATAGTGATCCTGCTTTAATATGAATGAAGCCTTTATCTCCACCATAGATTGCCCTTTCTCATTCCCTCATATAAAAGCAGCCCCAATGTCCTGTAGCTTCTTTATGAAACCTTTTATAAAGGATTAATAAATGTTTGAAAATAAAAGTGTTTATTATGAAATATATCACACTTTATTATAAAAATGATATAAAAATATCTGTAAACATTTATTCATTATAAACTTTATCATAAAGCGATAGAAAAACATCTATAAAAACTTATTATAAAATGTGTCAAATCTTATTATAAAATGATATCAAAACATCTATCCTTTGTTTCAATTTCATTATTATATGCCTGATTTAATTCCTTACCACTATTTTTTATGCTATTGCCATGATCTCTAAAAAGATTTTTCCACTGTTTTTTCTAGATACTGTTTATACTGTTAAATTTTCAAAAAATTAAATTCAAATACTCATTTTGTACATAATTGAACTTTTAAAATGCTTTTTCTTATTTTGATCTTGTCTATATACTATAGAAACTCAGCTTATTTTCACAAACATATCTTATATTTTTGCCTCATATTTTTCTCTGTAATAGCAAATTTCCTTTACTACAATTTTGGTAGCATCTCTGAAATATTATTCATTGTTGATCTTATATTAATGTTTTTATGTCTTTATAATACCTTGTAGTTTTAGTGAGAGTTTCATTATAAATGAAATCTTTATCAGAGGTATTAGCGAATCACTTCTCTCTCCCATTCCTTTAGAATCTAGATGTTGTTATCAATGGAAAGTATATTTGGGAAATTTAATCACCATGCTCTATTGAAATCTACATATTTTTAATTTTTAAAAAATTGCAAATGACCTTCTATTTTAGATATGTGTTAAAATGTTCAATTTTGTTTTCAATTAAATAGTAACAAATATTCCATGTCATATGAAATTAGAGGTCCTTTATGAACACATATATACTTGATTTTAGTTTAATATATATATGCAGATATACACACAAAAATACATAGGGCATATGCATGTATACATACATTCACATATATATAGAAATATATATTCATATTATATATGGATATATGGATATATACACACATTTTAAGTGAATTTTATCTATGAAAGTAAAAATAAAGTCATACTACAGTGCTTTCTCCATGCCCCATGTATAAAGTTTGGAGGAAATTATGTGTTTGTCTCCTATACTTTTACACAGTTCAAAATATATTTGACAGCCAGGTATGGTGGAGCACACTTGTAATCCCAGTACTTAGGAGGCTGAGACAGGAGGATCACAGGTTCTAATACAGCCTCAGAAATTTAGTGAGGACCTTAGCAACTTAGCTAGACCCTGTTTCAAAAATTAAAAATAAAATAGGGCTGGTGTGTAGCTCAGAAGTAAAATGCCCCTGGGTTCAATCACCACTAACTGACACACACACACACACACACACACATACAAACACACACACATACACACAACATTTGACATAGGAGATATTGTATTTGGCATAGGAGAACCTGACAACTCATTTTCACAGTTAAAAATAAAACTGTTGTTGAGTATGATGGCACAGGCCTGTAATCCCAGCTACTTTAAGGCTGAGGCAGGAGGTTTGCAAGTTCAAGGCCAGACTAGGCAATTTAGTGAGACCCTGTCTAAAAATAAAAAGTGTGTGTGTAGGGGGGAGGTGGGGATGAAGCTCAGTAGTAGCGTGCCCCTGGGTTTAATTCCTAGTCCCACAAATATTAATAAATTAATTAATTAAAATAATAACAAAAGAAAAAGAAAACTGTTGAAAGGTGGCCAAATCTAAATACAAGAAAATAATGAAAAATAATAATAGTCTAAGACTTTTTATATTCACCTGTTTTGAAAAATTATAATGTATCTACCATAATTTTATGGAATGTATTTATCCTTTGTGGGAACATAGTGCCCACTAAAAGGCAAAAATAGTTAAGGTTCATCTAGATTTGAATAAAGCTTTTGAAAATAATTTTCTTGTATGTCTTGCTATTTTTCACCAATTTTCTTTAAGTCATATAAATATTTCACTTGTGTGCTACAAATGGAATATATACAAGTTTTTTCTGATAGCCAGCCTACTGTCCTCCTCTGCAGGGGAGAATACAGCGCATTTACTGACTCCTTGTTTATTCCACAACTGACTCATATTTATATTAGACGTCTTGCTCTGTCAGAAGTATTTATTACCTAAATGTACAAATTAGAAAAAAAGCATAAAACTCAAACACATTTTTTAAAAATCTATATTTGTTAAGAAATAGCAAGTTAATTAAAATCTTCCCTTGATTAGAAAAGAATTAGAATTCTATATCTCTTTTTTATTCCTTAACATATCCAGAAATCAACATTTTTCTAATGTATGTTTTGCAGCAAACTACTACCAACTCTGAAAAAGTATTGAATGACTAATAAATTCTGGGTTACATCAAGTAAAATAGGTTTTATAATACTAAATAATTAGGCTTAATATGATAATAAGATTTATGAATATCTAATCATGAATCATATTTTCCAAGTGGATTTGACCAGAGAAATATTCACCTTCTATTTTTTCCTGTACCTCCAATCATTATCCCATTGTGTGAGTGTTCTGAGCAGTTACAAAAGTTCTGCTCTAGGAAAATAACCTCAGTTAAATTAGTACATTGTATAATTCGTGTTTTGCTTTATGATTCACTTTACAAAGTATATGAGAATCTCCAATAACACACACACACACACACACACACACACACACACACACACACGCAGGCATACCCATGACACACTGACGCCCCCTCCTTATCCCACTATAGTCACCATTCCATCTTTTTCAGAATTCATGTCTGAGTGTTATTTGCTTTGCCATTTTCTGGAACTAAGCAGAAATTCTTGATTTTTGGTAAATTTCATTCTTCTTCCATTATTAGTCCATGTATTTCACAAGTATTAACACATACTTCCAAAAGCAGCATTATAATGCTTCTTCTAGGTAGTGAGTCATTAATTGTATATAAAGTTTGACACTAACATTGAAAAAGCAGGCACGTGCTGTCTGTCCTCTCTCTTAAACATTGAACAAATAAAAATATTTAACCTTAAAAAACCCTCATTTCCTTAATTTTAAACAAATACATAATAATAATCATGGGATTTCTATGAGGATGAAGTGAAGTAAGGCACATAAACTCTCATTGTGTAACCCAGTGCAGACCACAGAGCAAACATTTGATAAATGATGTTGTTAGCACTGGGGTTATGGATATTACTCTTACATCCATGAAAGGTCCTGGATCTAATACCCTTGACACCCAGGAGTGATTGCACGCATACGGGACAATTTGAGGTACAGCTTCTGAACATTTCCCCTGGTATTACATTGGCCTTATTACTGTTTAACCATTTGCCAATATAGAAGCCAAGCCAGTTACTGCAGCTAAGGCCACCCAGGTTTTATTAGGGTAACATCAAGATAGCACCAAAGCCTGGCCAGGTAGGAAATCTGGTTCAGTGGACAAGCTTAACCCAAGAGTTCCTACTGTCTCCCCTCCAGCCTTCTATTCTCAGGGATAAAAGATTCAAATCAGAAGTGTCACCTGGAACTCACATAGTTTTAGAAGTTTAAGAAAGTCCTCTGAAGGATGAAGCCACAAGATTGGATGGAACCAAGTGGAGAACTTCAGGATCTAGAGCCCTCTTCCATGGGGCACAGCATTCAAGTTTTCTCACAGGTAGAGTACAAAGAAAGGCAGGTTTCAATATCCACTCCTGATAAGCATGCTTACCTTCACCTTAGGTAAAACACTGGAGCAAAAAAACCTCCTGGACCAAAATCTTACATATATGTTTTATACCGCTGCTATGGAAGCATGATAATAAACAGAAATATGAATATTACAAAAAGGGAGTAAATGCAGAGAATAATTTATAATTAAATTATAAGTGTTAAAAAGGAGATGATAGTAAGTACAAAGGGCATTATTAATATGAAGCAGGAACAAGAAATCATAAAGAGCAATATGACAATATAATTGGTATAAAAATACCATAATAAAATTTTTAAAATGGGTGAGTTTACTTCTGATTTCTGCTCCAAAATGTAGAGCATAGAGCTCATTACTTTCTAACTTACAAGAATATCTGGGAAAAGTGAAATCAATGACTTTTCTAGCATCCATCAGAGAACTAAATTCAGAGGGCAAAAACTGGCACCCCCAAATTTGAAGAAGCAGTTGAATACAGAGTCGCACAGCCGAGACTTGCTTACCTGTAACAGAAGCTGCTAGAAACTGACACAGGTAGAGATACTGAATGCTAATTTGATGAATTGTAGGTTGATGAGGGCTAGTGTAAGAGTAAGCCATTTCTGAACTACAACCTTGGGGAAGCCCACACATTTCTGGACTGTCCCTCCTAGCTCACCTGATTCTCAGAAAAGAGATCTCAACTGTCTCCTGTGGTCCTGGAGCTTGAGGGAAAGTGTTATTGTGAAATAACCTAGAAACCACTCAATAACAAAAGCCTAATTTCCAGGGGAAAAGACTTATCCCGGAGCTTAAACCCAACAGAGGGAATGGAATTCCTCTGCCTCAGACTCCTGCCAGCCTTGCTGTCTCACCTACCTGGCTGGAAATCACAGTCCACAGGAAAGAGGATTTCAAGTCAATTGATTCAAACGCTGCAGCTAGGGAGAGAATAGGAGAAGCTGGGGGAGGGAGGCATTCTTCCATTTGAGAAACACTTGTGAAGCTCACAGCCCCAAGTCCACAGGCCCATTAAAAGACTAAGTTTATTTGATTATTTCTGAGCTTTGCTGGGGATCAAACAGAGGGTTTTGGTGTGCTAGAAAAGCTCTCAACCACTGTACTCTATCCCCAGCCCATCAAAAGACTGAGTTTTACAGAAAGATGACAAACCTTTTCTCTCCCACATAACTCCACATCACATTAAAGGGACTCAAATAGAGTAACAGTAGATTAAGTCTGAAAGAACTCTAAGGCACAGATGTTCTCGAAGGAGAAATATTTTCTGAAATCCAAAGTCAGCAGCAATAAAAACAAAGACACTACAGGAATTTGAGGCTTCCAGTATTTATAGCTATAGGAAACATCAAATGAAGTTCAGCTGTTACCCAAATTGATATAAATTTTCATGCTAAAGGTCTATTTATCTCAAACTGACATAACATGTTTAGCTTTCAATTAAGTAATTACAATTCATAATAAAGGCAAGATAAAACAGGCCAAGAAGACCAAAAAAATATCAGAACCAGACTTAGATATGACACAGAATTGAAATGATCAGACAGGATTTAAAATAACTATGACTACAAAACTAAGAATCTGATGGGAAAATGACAGGGTAAGATGAGCAAAGAGATGGAAATTCTAAGAAATAAGAAAACGGAAGTAGTCAAAATTAAAATCATTTTACCCAAAATGAAGAATATCTTTGATGGGATCATCAATAGACACAAAATTGCTGAGGAAGGAATTACTGAGCTTAGAAGTGAAGTCAACAGACTCTTCTCAAAATGAAATGCAGAAAGTAAAGGTATGAAAACAAAACAATACAACCATGAACCGTCGGAAAATAACAAAATATGTAGCATACACATAATTGGAATAACAAAAGGAGAATAAAGCAAAGCAGAAGAAATGCTTGAAGTAATAATGGCTGAAAAGTTTACAAATTAATGAAAGACACTAAACCTCAGATCTAGGAAGCCCAGAGACCACCAGGCAGAAAAAAATGCACATGTATACATACATATACACTCTAGAACACTGTATATTTATATACATATATCTTTGTATGTGTATATACATTTAGCACTGGGTATTGAACCGAGGGGCATTCTATATCCGAGCCACATGTCCAGCCTTTTTAGTTTTTATTTTGAAATAGGGTCTTGCTAGGTTGCTGAGAGTCTCTCAGCTAAATTGCTGAGGCTGGCCTAGAACCTCTGCCGTCCTCCTGTCTCAGCCTCCCGAGTACTAGGATTACAAACGGGTGCCACCATTCCTGGATGGACACAATTAATTTGAAGACAAAGAAAAATCTTGTCTTTAAATATATTAAAAGAAGCAAG
>PVJS01029829.1:0-24511 GCA_004027185.1 Glis glis
ACACACACACACACACACACACACACACACACGCAAACAAAAAGAAATCTCTATTCAGCCCATCTTTCAACATGAAGCAAACGCATGGCAAACATTGCAAAATCTCAGCTTTGCTGGCGGTGTGTGTGGGGGTGTCTCAGATGGGAGTTAAAGCAGTTGGCAGACATTAACCCTGTGTGTGCTGGCTGCCATTTTATTCCCCCTGGAGAATGAAGAGAGAACCGAGGTTTTAAGGGAGGTCTAAAGACAGAGTCATGGTGGACAAAGTTATGCAGGTAAGAGGGAGAAGCAGGCCACCAAACTGAATATTCAAATAATACCAAAATAAAGTTAAACAACTGTAAATGTTGATGATTGCAGTATAGATTATTCAACACTAACCCCCAATTTAATAAAAATACCACAAGAAAATACACTCAAATGCAGTTGTGCAATTATCTAGTTCTGGGCCTCCCAAATTTGAATATGCATACAACCCGGGGGGCGGGTCTGGTAAAATGCAGATTCTAATGGGGATTGGGGGGGGTCCTGGCTTACAGTTCCCAGGTGACTAGGCCATTGGACTGGCATAAGTGAGGTCACTTCTTTATGCCTTTTGGTATTTTTAAATCTTCCTCAATGAACATATTGCTACTTTGAGTAATCATGCAAACATTCCCTTTTTGTAGATAAGGTATTTGTAGATGAAGTTTGGGGGTCTGGCGTGCTGGGGGATGACATTTATCAACAGGAAGGACAATTCAGAGCTTTGATTCTCAGCCTGGAGTGGGGGTCGCCAGGGAATCCCAAGGAAGCTTGACAAAGCATTTGCCCCCTGGGGACTTGTCAGGATCTGGGGGAGGGGGACTGTGTAACCGGAGCGCTCCCTGGACCACACACCGCGCCAGCTGCCAGGGCTCAGCCTCCACTGCGGGCTTTCCCCTGTGCTGCCCACTGTCACGTACTGTCACTTAGTCCAATCTAGGCCTACGCTGTGGCTATCGGCAGGGCAGGGGAAGAAACATACTATATTTTATGTTCTCTCTCTCTCTTTTTTTTGAATTGGGGATTGAATGAACCTAGGGGCTTTCTCCCCCTGAGCTACACTCCCAGCCCTTTTACGTATTTACTTATTGGTACTAGGGATTGAACCTAGGGACATTCTTCCTCTAAGCTAGACCCCCAGACCTATTTTTACTTATTTTTTTTTTTTGAAACAGGGTCTTGCTAAGTTGCTGGAGGTCTTGCTAGGTTGCTGAGGCTGGCCTTGAACCTGCAATCCTCCTGTCTCAGCCTCCCCAGGACTGGGATTACAGGCGTCATTACGCCCACCTTTATATTGTATGTTCTTAACCAGGAAAACCCAATGTTTTATATAAGTACCGAGACTAAAAAAGGTCATTCTGTTGCAGGAAAAAGTCCGATCCCCAGTGAGTGGGACCCAGAGGCTAGATTAGGATATAATGAGTTTTATTCACCTGATGAGGCTCAGGGAACAAAGCTCCAGGTCTGACCCCTGAGCCCAGAAGTTACAAGCTTTTTATACAATAGCCAACTTAATTCTTGGAAAGGGGGAGTGAGTAGAAAATTTCTACCTAGCATAAGCAACTTACAGAAGCAGACCGCGGTCAGCCTGTAAGTCATTCTGTGGTCTGGTGGTCAGGGCCTTGTGCGGTTTATCTTGGGAGGGGGTCTGAGGGAGAAGCTATGTTCTCTTGGTCCCTTGCTCTTCAACCAAAAGTTGTTTACTAGGACAAGGCTGTGCTCCTACCTCAATCCATTGCTCGTTGTGTTAAAGAAGTTACTTCACAATGTTCCTGTACACCAGTAGCTGAGAAGTGTAGGGAGGGTGGTGGCCTTGTTGCTATATTCAAGATATTGTGCAAGCCAGGTATGGTGGGCATGCCTGTAATCCTAGTACTTGGATGGTTGGGACAGGAGGATCCTAGGTTCAAGGCCAGCCTCAGCAACTCAGTGAGGTCCCTCAACAATGTGGTAAGACCCCGTTTCAAAAGTAAAAAATAAATAGGGCTGAGGGTGTAGCTTGGAGGTTGAATGCCTCTGGGTTCAACCTCTGGTAGCAAAAACAGCAACTGGGCAAGCCTGGTGTGGTGGCTCACACCTGTAATCCCAAAACATGGGAGGCTGAGACAGGAGAATCACAGGTTCAAGGCCAGCCTCAGCAACTTAGCAAGACACTGTTTCAAAATTTAAAAAAATAAAAAGGGCTGAGGCTGTAGCTGAAAAGGAGAATGCCTTGGTTCAATCTCCAGTGCCAAAAAGTATAAACATATACATATATTTATATAAAATATATACATACATATATATACATATTATATTATACTATAATACATAACATATTATTAAAATATATTATGTATTATAATATATAAATATATTTATGTATATATATATTGTGCGGGTGGAAGGGGCAAAGGGTTCTGCTGGCCTCTTTTATAAGAGAACGCCCAAATCACCTTTGATGCCATCACGTTCGGGTTCAGCATTTCAACATGTGAATTGGGGTCATCATAAACATTCAGTTTACAGCAGCTGCTCTGATACTAATTGGCTGGGGCCTCCAGGCATTCCATGGGCTAAGGGAGCAATATCTTGACTTGGAGTCAACTTTGTGGGGAGCTCTGTGTTGGGGCATACTACTGGTGCTTAAGGCCCAATACAGCCATTTAATAATTTTTTAAAAAATGCAACATAGTTTAAAGTTTATTGGGACTTGTACCCTAGCACCTTCTACTCCTTATCACACCCTATCTTGCCTCCCAAAAAAGCAACAGTTTATTCAGCAGTTATTTATTGGTCACGTGCCGTGTGCCAGACACTATTGTAGACACTTGGAATATAGCAGTGAATCAGGCAAACAATGCTCTTGGCTTGGTAGTTTCTTTTGAGTGGCCATGGGTGGGTAGAGACAGACGATATGCAAGAAATGAAATAAATTAGGAAATGATAAAGTATTAAAAGGTGGTGTCAGAGAAAAAAAAAAAGACAATGTAGAACAAGGGAAGGAGGCTATTTTAAGAAGAATTCAAGAAATGCTCTGCCTCCAGCAGTTTCAGAGCTACTCCTTGTCTACAGATTTCAGGCAACTGATGAATGGTTCTTCTCGTTTTATAAAGGCTCTCAAGCCAGGAATGGCAGTGCACACCTGTAATTCCAGTACTTGGGAGGCTGAGACAGAAGAGGAGGATCGCAGGTTTGAGGCCAGCCTCAGCAACTAAGCGAGGCCCTCAGTGACTTAGGGAGAGCCTATTTCAAAATAAAAAATAAAAATAGGGCTGGGGGTGTAGCTTGGAGGTAGAATGTCCCTGGGCTCAATCCCCAGTATCAAAAATAAATAAATAAATAAGGATCTCAGTTCCCACCTTTGTCCATCAAAATGTGTCTGGGAGCACCGGGTCTGAGTTTGGCTCATTACAAATATGGATGTGGTACTGCCAACATGTTGGCAGCACTTTAGGCCTGGGAGGGAACCCAGGCCCTTGCTCGTGCGGAGCATGTGCTCTACCACTGAGCTCCACTCGCCCCTGGAAGGGACAAGCAGTAGCCCCAGGCTGGCTCCGACTCAGGGTCTTGTGTGAAGGACCACAGGTCTCAGCGGGACTAAGAACTGGGTCTCTATCACTGCGTCATAGATGGTCCCAAAACTTGGTGACTTTATGACATGTTTTTAATCTCATGGTTCCGTGGGTCAGGAACCTGGGGATGACTTAGCAGAGCCCCATCTTCCAGTCCCTGTCATACTCTGCAATGAGAGTGCAGGCTCTGAAACTCAGCCCGGGCAGGATCCACTTCCAAGCTCACTCCGTGGCTGTGGGCAGGACTTCATTCATTGCTGGCTGCTGGCTGGAGGCCACCCTCAGTCCCTTGCCACATGGACTCTTTAGAGTCATAGTTTGCCTCCTCAAAGCCAATGGCGGAGGTGGGGGGAGGGAGAGAGAGAGAGAACATTAGCAAATGGAAGTTACAATCTTTTTTTGTGTGTGTGTGGCACTGAGGACTGGACCCAGGAGCATTCCACCTCTGAGCTACATCCCCAGCCCTTTATCTATTTATTTATTTATTGTAGTACTGAAAATTGATCCCAGGGGTGTTCTACCATTGAGCAGCATTCCCAGCCCTATTTATTTATTTATTTATTTATTTATTTTTGAAACAGGGTCTCACTAAGTTGCTGAGGACCTCGCTAAGTTGCTGTGGCTGTCCTTGAACCTGCCATCCTTCTGTCTCAGATTCCCAAGTACTGGGATTATAGGTGTGTGCACCATGCCCAGCTTCCTGGCTTTCATTTTTGCCTGGTTTTGAATTTTATATAAGTAGAATCAAACAGTGTGTATTGTTTTGTGTCTTGCTCTTCTCATTCAGTGTTGTGAGATCCGTCCATGTTGTTTCATGTGTACATTTCAGGTGAGTAGGCGTGGCCCATTCATTGTCTCTGTTGTATAGTATTCCAGAATATGAACCTGCCATGGTGAACATGTGGATTGGTTCTAGCTTTGAGCAATTATGAATGATGCTACTCTGAACCTTTTTCTTTCTTTTTTTTTTTTTTGCGGTACTGGGGATTGAACCCAGGGGCGTTCTACTTCTGCGCTACACCCCCGGCCCTATTTTTTTATACTTTATTTTGAAACCGGGTCTCACGAAGTTGCGGAGGGCCTCACTAGGTAGAGAGAGAGAGAGACAGGGAGAGAGAGAGAGCTGCGAGGATCTGGCCGGGAACCCGGATCCTCTGGTCTCCACCTCCCAAAGTACTGGGATTACAAGCGTGCGCCACCACGCCCGGCCTCTGAACCTTTTTCTGAATGCGAGCTTTTATAGGGATGGACTGGACATGGGAGTGTATCATTATGAAGGCCACCTGCAGTGAAGGTGAGCGTCAAGGACTGGCCAGGAATGCTGCTGGGAACACGGGAACCAACAAGGAGACATTTCTCTCTGCAGACATGGACTTGTCTAAATCATCACCTTGTTTTTATTTGACCTGCAACACATTTAAATAAAATAAAAATAATTTCTAAAAGACTAGATTTAGGGCCAAAGAATGTCTGAGATGGAAAGATCTAGGTAACTACTTGCTGTGGTCTGAATATTTTCATCCACCTAAAATTCATGTATTGCTACCTAATCTCCAACACAATGGTAGTAAGAGGTGGGGCTTGGGAGGTAACCCGCCCTGAGGGCAGATCCCGCACTGTGGGATTAGTGCCTTTTATTTATTTATTTATTTATTTATTTTATTTATTTATTTATTTATTTTTTGCTGTACCAGGGATTGAACGCGGGGTCGTTCTACCTCTGCGCTACGCCCCCGGCCCTATTTTTTTATGCTTTATTTTTGAAACCGGGTCTCACGAAGTTGCGGAGGGCCTCACTAGGTAGAGCGAGCGAGCGAGCGAGAGAGAGAGAGAGAGAGAGAGAGAGAGAGAAGAGAGGCCCAGACTCCATAGCCTGTGCTTCCCAATGCAAAGGTCCCAGGCTCCAGCCCAGTTCCATGAGCATGTGAGAAAGACTCAGTAGGACGCACACCGTTCCTTCGTTTTGTTGGAAGTAGAAATAACCACACTCTACTGAAATAAAGCCGCTCTTGACATGCAGTCATCAGGCACCGAGCACTACTAAGTGTGGGCACTGGGTACACAAAGATGCAGATAACACTGTGCCCGCCTCCCGCCAAATCTCGCAGTCCAATAGGGGAGAGGGGCAGGGGAGGACTGAAAACCAGGCTGTGAGATAAAGATGAAGGACGCACAGAGAAGAGACGGTCACAGTTCGCCACTGCAGCGCATCGATCACCCGTGCGTCTGTCTGCATCCATCTTGATGTGTGGCTGTCGGTAGCATTATGTCTGAAACAGCTCATCATTCCAATGGTTTTAATAAATCCTATAGCCTCCGATGAGAATATTAGGAGCCTAACGCAAAACTGCAACCAAAGTTTGCTGCCTTCCCCGCAGCATTCACAGTCTTCTCTCAAAAACAACACTCGCGCACCTCGGCTCTTTTTTGTGCATCATGACTCAGTTTCTCCTCAACTCTTCCCAGCAATGGTGCTGGTCCTCCCTTTTCCGCCTGCCCCCAGGACTGAGCTCTTTGCAAAGACCTCAGGTGCAGTCCTCAAACCCCAGGACCCTCAGGGCGCCCCACAGCATCAATGCAAGACGCCGGCACGCGGGCTGCCGCCAGGGGGCAGTGTGGCGATGCCGGCCTGCGCATGCTCCGTCGTGGTGGGCTGCGCATGCTCTGTTGAGGTGGGCTGCGCATGCTCCTTTTTGGTGGTCTGCATTTCTGGGATTGAGCCTTGCTAAGAAGATTTGAACGAGAAATCCATTCTTAATTCTTCTTCGTCTAAGAAACAATACCTCCTACTTCTGCAGTTGGTTACCTCGGCTTCCTATGCGGGCTTAAAACAAGCCCTTCTCACCGGAATGCAAAATTTATGCTATCCGAACCAACCTTTCAACATTGCTTGTTTCTCCTCTCACCCTCAGAGGTGTAAAGTCTGGTCCTTGACAACCATATGAAAATCTCATCATTCTGATTTAAAATAGAATGAGACAAAATAGAACAATCTTTCTTTCCTTCCTTCTTTCTCAATCTCTCTCTCACTCTCTCTCTCTCTCTGTGTCTCTCTGTCTCTCTGTCTCTGTCTCTCTCTCTCTCTCTCTCTTTGATACTGGGGATTGAACCCAGGACCATTCTACCTCCGAGCTTCACCCCCATCCCTTTTTATTTTATTTTTTATTTTTATGTTTTGGCACTGAGGATTGAACCTAGGGGTGTTCTACCTCTGAACTACACCCCCAGCCCTATTTTATTTTTTAGTTTCAAACTGTCCTACTGAGTTTCTGAGGGTCTCCCTAAATTGCTGAGGCTGGCCTTGTACCTGCGATCCTCCTGTCTTGGCCCCCCAAGTGCTGGAATTACAGGTGTGCGCCACCGCCCCGGCTTATCTTTCCATTTCCTTACAGCCTAATTTGGTTTAGACTTCTGTGGACTTGATGATTACCCCTGGGCTCATGAAGTGAAGGGACGGTGGAGACGGTTCATCAGGCCACAATCGCCATGTTGCCGAGGGCTGTTCTATGCTGAGTGGAAATTCCTTGGGCCAAAGAGCGACCTAGCTCAACAGAAAATGCTAATTCTCCACTGAGCTAACAGACACTGTCCCTTTCTTGCTCGTAAATCGGTTATGAAGAAAGGGACTACTCAGTAGCAACGGTCTATTGTAACACACTCTCTTGTACTGTTTTCTCTTCCAATATGAAATCATTTTTCCATATTCAAAGGAAAGAGGCAAACAGGAAGAGTTGGAGCAAACCTGTTATACAAAAGAGGATCCCAGCTAAGCTCCAGGTGAAAGTTAAAAAAAAAAAAAAACACTAGGTCCCTGCCAAAGTGCCCTGTAGAGAAATTCCTTTCAGAACCCAAATTTGGCAAAAACTTCAACACTATAAAAAAAGCACCATAGTTGGGTTTCTGATTTCATTTATTCCCAAAACTATATGGGAGGTAGCTTGGCTCTGGTATGAGTTTAAGAATAGAAGTGGTAAATATTAATCTTAAATTCTAGCTTCTAGCTGGTATTGGGGATAGAACCCAGGGGCATTCTACCTTTGAGCTACACACCCCCAGCCCTATTTTAGTTTTTATTTGGAAACAGGGTTTCACTAAGTTGCAGATGGCCTCACTAAGTTGCTGAGGCTGTCTGCAAACCAGTGATCCTCCTGTCTCAGCCTCCCAAGTACTGGGATTACAGGTCTGTGCCACCTTTCCCAGTGTAAATGATGTTTTTAACATGTATAAGAATTAATTTGATCTGAGAACTATCTGGAAGAAAGGCATACAGGTTTTACCTTTAGAAAAGTATTTTCAAATAATTATACTACCAAAACTTCTAGATAATTACTTTGTACTAAGACAAAGAGTAAATTTATACTGTCTCTTTTGGCTTTCAGAATTCCCTTTGCTAAAAAAAAATTGGGCATAACTTGTGTGTGTGTGTGTGTGTGTGTGTTACTAGGGATTGAACCCAGGGGCACCCCTTTTTAATTTTTCTATTTGAAACAGGGCCTTGGTAGTTTGCCGAGAGTCATGCAAAGTTGTTGAGGCTGGTCTCTAACCTGTGATCCTCTTGTCTCAGCCTTCCAAGTACCAGAATTACAGGTGTGAGCCACCATGCTCAGCTAGGTGTAAGTTTTAACTTAGTAAGGAATAGTAATTAATTTGATGTATTCAATCTGTATGCTTTAAGAAAAAGGCCAAGATTTTTTTGTTTTACTTTTTGAAGTAGTGATTTAATAAAATTTTGCTATTTACTTGGTAGCAGAAAGAAAGATTAATATTAAACATATGTTAAAAACCTGATGCTGTGGCCAAAGTATTCTATTAGTTGTAGAGAAACAAATCTTCACATGAAAGAATCCCTAATTAAGGAGGTCAAGAGAGGATATGAAGGGGGTGAGAGACGGCTTCAACATCAGCTGGACCCAAGTTCAAATTCCAATTCACACTCCTTCCTTCCTTCCTTCCTTCCTTCCTTCCTTCCTTCCTTCCCCCCTCTCTTCCTCCCTCCCTCCCTTTTTCTCTCTTTCTTATTGAACCCAGGGACATTCTACCCCTGAGCTACACCCCCAGCCCTTTTTATTTTGTTAATTTTGAGACAGGGTCTTGGTAAGGTGCTGAGGGCCTAGCTAAGTTGCTGAGGCTGGCCTTGAACCTGTGATCCTCCTATTTTAGCCTCTCAAGTACTGGGACTCCAGGTGTGTGCCACCATGCCCAGCCTGAATGCTCCTTTAAAGGCCACCGTGGACACCCTCTGTTGAGCACCTGGCTGTGCCCCTTGCCTAGAAGCATGCCCACTCTTTCTAGTTCCAGCATCATGTCCCTCCCTAGACCAAACCCCGGCAAGATTTATTCCAGGGGCACTGCTGGCTTTCTCCTATGGCCTTGAATGGTTATCTCCTCCAGATCTTCTCTCCAGCCAATCACACATGGTTTGTAGGCCACACTTTTGTAATTTCCAACCGTATCCAGAGCCAACGCATCCCTTGGGGCAAATAAGGGTGTGGGTGACAGAGAAGTTTCTTTACTTGGTGATGATGGTACATCCAGGAAGCCAGCAGCCAGTATGGAGCTCAGATCTTGCCATCACCAGCCTAATGCCCTTCCCATACCTTAACATCGCCTCAGAGCCATCTCCAGGACAGCACTCGCAGCTCAGCATCTCTGCAAGCTTTGGTCATGGGCAGTCTGGGACCCTAGAGGTAAAACAGGGCAAAAACCTGTTTGACCACTGAGAACTGGACCAGCTGGTTCCAACTGTCCCAGGTCCCCAGAACAAACAACTTGTGTTGGCTCCTTCCTCCCTCCTTTCCCTTCTTCCTTCCTTCCTTCCTTCCTTCCTTCCTTCCTTCCTTCCTTCCTTCATTTCTGTACTGGGGATTGGATTCTGGGGTGCTCTCTGATTGAGCTACACCCCCAGACTTTTTTATTTTACTTTGAGACAGGGTGTCCCTAAGTTGCGGAGGCTGGCCTCCAACTTGCAGTCCTCATGCTTCAGCCTCTCAAGTGGCGGGGATTGTAGGCATGTGCCACCATGCTTGGCTCAGCTTCTAATGTAAGTGCCCAGGGTCCTTCTTCTCTGTTCCTCACACCATTTTCAGTCCCCAAAATAACCCTGTAGCCTTTTGATCTGATAGCCACCTACCTCCAGCTAAGAAGGTTTTGTCAGTCAGCTTTCTGTTACTGAACAGATACCCAAGTTAATCAATTTATAGAGAAAAAGGGTTTATTGGGGCTCATAGTTTTAAAGTTTCTAGTCCATGGTCAGATGGGCCTGTGCCAGAATATCACAGTGTGTGGCAGACCAAAAGCCACTCACCTCATGATGGGGACACTAAAGAGAGAAGAAGAGGGAGGACAGGGCTGGGGTCCCAGTCTCCCCTTCGAGGGCATGCCCCCAATGACCTAACTTCCTCCCGCTTGGCCTCCACGCCCAAAGGCCCCACCACTTTCCAGTAGCTGCACAGGCTGGGGACCAAGCCTTCAACGTGGGCCTTTGGGGGACACTTATCCAAACATAGCAGCCACATTGTTCTCCTGAAATGAATGTTTTGTGCTACCCCCAAGTTCTGGGTCTGCAATTGCTTCAGACTGTCAGTTGTCAGTTTAAATGCACTCTCCACTCCTCGCCTCCTCCTCCTCCTCCTCTTCCTCCTCCTCCTCTTCCTCCTCCTCCTCTTTCTTTCTTTCTTTCTTTCCTTTTCTTTTCTTTTCTTTTCTTTTCTTTTCTTTTCTTTTCTTTTCTTTTCTTCTTTTTTTTCTTTCTTTCTTTTTGGTACTGAGGATTGAACCCAGGGATATTTTACCTCCAAACTACACCCCGAACCCTTTTTTTATTTTTTTGTTTTGAAACAGACTCTCATTAGGTTGCTGAGGGTCTTGCTACGTTGCTGAGGCTGGCCTCAAACCTAAGATCCTCCTGTCTTGGGCTCCTAAATACTAGGATTACAGGTGTGCACCACTGCGCCCAGCTCACCTCCTATTTCAACCAGGACTTTCTTATTCAATTTTTCCCCCTTTGTGGATTGTGGCCCTTTAATAAACCTCAATTCAGTATTAATTCTCCTGTCTCAGCCTCCCATGAAAGCTCACTTTTAATGAACTGAGTACCAAACACTGCCGATGGGTTCCAATCTAACTTGAGATTTGAGATTCCAAAATGCAGGGGATACCTTAGGGCGGTGCAGCCTTGGAATTCTCTCTTCAGCCTTAGAGTTGGGGGAAGGACATGAGGCCCCAGAAGATCGCAGACGTCCAGGACTAGATCAGGAGCACTTCCATAGACGATGCTTGCGCAAAGAAGCCACGCGAACATTCTGTAACCTGAGACACATACTTTCCAGCAAACGACAGTCAGCTACACAAATAATTTGCCCCCAATGTTTATCAGCTCCCTGCCATGGCCACTTCCACTTATAGCTTATAAACGGTTATTAGCTGGCTCCCTCACATCTGATAACCAGGCCCCAGAACAGGTGGTGAGAAGGGGGTGATTAGGGCCTCCCGGGGAGGTGCTGCGTGCTTGCCTGTGGGTGGTCTTCCTGCCGCGGTGCCCGCAGGAGGGGGCCCTGTGGGAAGCCTCCACTTTCGGAGATAACAGCCTGTGTTGTCTGTTTGTGCAACACACTGACCGGCCACAGCTGGCTTTGCTTTCCCGCCAGCAAACACTGCCAAGAAGGGTTGAGAGTTCAGCATCTTCAGCGCCCAGACACGGCCCTTCCCCCTCCTGGACAGGGCTGTCTTGCTGCTCTCTTCTCCGGCATTCATTTTTCTTTCTTTCTTTCTTTCTTTCTTTTCTTTTCTTTTTTTTTTTTATTGGGGACTATGAACTACACCCCAGCCCTTTACACCCCAGCCCTTTTTATTTAATTTTATTTTTTAAATTTTGAAATGGGTCTCACTACATTGCTGAGGATTTTGCTAAGTTGCTGAGGCTGGCCTCAAACCTGCGATCCTCCTGCCTCAGCCTCCCAAGTACTAGGATTACAGGGGCACCGCCTGGCCTAACTCCTCAGGGATTCTTTAGGAGGCTGGATCAGAACCAAACAAAGCCCACCAGGAGGCAGAAGCCAGAGGGGTACACACATTCGGAAACTGGGAGTGTGTTTTAGAGTTCTGGTTCTCTGGGTTTTGTTGTTTGTTAAAGAAAGCTTTGCAGGTCCCCACAACTTGGTTTTTATCAGAAATAGTTCCTGGTGTGGTAGACCACAGAGACATCAACCCTTTGTCTTCCTGGATAGAGGTTGGGCCAGGGTTTCTTCATCTGAGCACTATCACCATTTGGGGCTAGTTGCCCTTTCTTGAGGGGGGGCTTCCTGTGCATTTTAGATTTAACATAGCCCATGACCTTCCTCCATAGGATGCCAACAACAACCCCCACACCTTCAGTTATAGCAAATAAACAAACAAAAAAGTCTCCAGGTATTGTTGGGGCAAAACCATCATCATCCCCATTTAAGAACCGCTATCTTAAGGGTCTATGAGAAGCCAGGTGTGGTGGTGCATGCCGATAATCCCAGTACTTGGGAGGCTGAAACAAGAGGATTGCAGATTCTAGGCCAGCCACAGCAATTTAGGGAGGCCCTCAGCAACTTAGTGAGATCCTGTTTCAAAATAAAAAAAATAAAATAAAATAGGAACTGGGCCTAGTGGCCCACACCTCTAATCTGAATACTTGGGAGACTGAGATAGGAGGGTCACAGGTTTGAGGCCAACCTCAGCAATTTAGTGAGACTCTCAGCAATCTAGTGAGACCTTGATTCAATAACCAATAAATAAATAAATAAATAAATAAAAATTAAAAGGGCTGGGGGTGTAACTTGGAGGTAGAATGTACCTGGGTTCAATTCCCAGTACACCACACACACACATACCTGCACCCCCCCACACACACACATTCTATGAGAAATATAAATTAACTAAAAAACTAAGTCCTGGACAACCCTAAAATTGCAGTAGAGACATCCTAACTCCTAGCAGGGTGCTGAGGCAGTGCAGAATCGGTCTCGGTAAATACTTGATTAACTAGCACAGTTCTGATTAAATTGTCTTCTGGGAGAATGAATGGTAATCAATGAGCGAATCCAAAACTAGGTACTTCCTGATAATAAAATTTAAAAGCATTTAAAAATGACTTTATGCTCCAAGATTTAACAAAAGACCAGGTGCAGTGGCACAGACCTATAATAACAGTACTTGGGAGGCTGAGACAAATCACGGGTTTGAGGCCAGGCTCAGAAACTTAGCAAGAACTTCAGCAACTAAGTGAGGTTAAAAAAAATAAAAAAGGCTGGAGTGCAGCTTGGAGGTAGAATGTCCCTGGGTGCAAGCCCCAGTACCAAAAAAGAAAAAAATTAACAAGAGATTGTAGTGATGATGATGTGGTTAGTTACAATAATGAAGATAATTGATAATTTCTTTTGAGGACTTTGAAGATTGGATAGACTCCACTAAAATAGGCATTGTTTTGTTCAATCCTAGCAGCCATATAGGAGGCTGACCTATCATCCCCATTTTACAAATAGAGGAGCTTAGCCTAATCCAAGACTTTGCCCCAACGTACTCTCCAGAAGGTTCTCTGACTACAAAATCACTCACTATTCTCTGAATCCAAAAAAGAGCAGAAGAGTTGGGATGTATTCAGATAATAGACATTGTAGAATAGGCTTTTAGAAGTTCTAGACTCAAAATAATAATAATAGCCAGGAGTGGTGGCACACACCTGTAATCCCAGTACTTGGGAGGCTGAGACAGGAGGATCACAGGTTTGAAACCAGCCTCAGCAACTCAGTGAGGCTCGCATCAACTTAGCAAGACCTTGTTCCCAAATAAAAAATAAATAGACTCATGGTGATCTCTCTGACTTCTCTTAGCTGATTTAGGATGAGGTGTCCCTGCGGTGGACCCAGGGCCCAGGCTGGTCAATGCCCTCTCCTTCTGACCCTCGTGTCCTCCATTCCCCCTCCCTTTTCTGCTTCAGGACTTGCCACACCAGTCAAGAGCAGTAAGGGGTCACCATCCATTATGGTTTGCATAAAGAAGGTACCCCAGAAAAGCTCATATCTTGGTCATGTGCCAATGTTCAGAGGTGAAATAATTGAATCAAGGCTCTAACCCTACCAGTGGATTAACCCATTGATGGATGAATACTTTGGATGGATTCACTGGTGGTAACTATAGGCAGGTGGGGTGTGGCTGGAGGAGGTAGACCACTGGGGGTGTGGCCTTGGGGACTCTATATGCCCAGGGTCCCTTCCTCTGCTTCTTTGCTGCCCCTAATCAGCTTTCCTCCGTCCTAGATTGCCATCTTGATGTTTCTGCCTTGGAGCTGGCTGACCATGGACTGAACCTCGGAGACCATGAGCCAAATCAGCCTTTCCTCCTCTAAGTTGTTCTTGTCAGGTATTTAATTCACAGCGAAGAAAAAGCTAATATACCATCCTTCGCCTGAGTCATCGGCACCATGTTCACTGCATCTTTGTGGCGTGAGCCTGGAATTCTCCACTGGGGGCAGAAGTACCGTGTGTAAAGCAGCATGGATCTTTCCAGATGTGCACACCGAGGCTGCCACCTGCTAGTGTCCTGACCACGCTCTGTGGGCCTGACCCTCTGCGATCTTGACTCTCCTTCTCAAGGCTGGCTGACGGGGCTGATTGCCCACTGAACTATCTTGGGGAGAGCCCGGTGGTGCAGAAGCTCACACCTCTGCTTGGATTCTTACCTTTTGAAGACCTTGCAACCCTCTTCAGCAGCCCACGCCACTCTTGTGTGTGTGTGTGTGGGGGTAGATACCAAGGATCAAATCCAGGAGCATTCTACTCACAGACCTGTTTGTTTGTTTGTTTGTTTGTTTGTTTGTTTGTTTGAAACAGGGTCTTGCTAAGTTGCTGAGGGCCTTGGTAAGTTGCTAAGGCTAGCCTCGAATTCTCCATTCTCCTGTCTCAGCCTCCCAAGTACTGGGATTACAGGTGTTACCAATCTTGGGTGGCTGTTCATTAGGATATTCTTTTGCATAGGCTGACCATAGTTCTGGCTCCCAAAATCTCCACTACTGGCTCAAGTTTTGCAGTTCCAAATAGTTAGCCCTTGGTATCTGCAGGTTCTACATCCATGGATTTAACCCACTAGGGACCAAAAATATTTGGGGAAAAAATTGAATCTGCCTGGGAGTGGTGGTCCACACCTGTAATCCCAGTACTTAGGAGGCTGAGACAAGGAGGATTGCAGGTAGAGAGACTTTCAGCAACTTAACTAGACCCTGTTTCAAAATAAAAAATAGAAGGGCTGAAGGTGGGAATTCAGAGGTAGAATGCCCCTGGATTTGATTCCCAGTATCAAAAATAAGTTAATTTTAAAAATGGAGTCTGTATTGAACATGTATAGACTCTTTTCCATATCATTATTCCCTAAACAATAGAGTATAACAACTATTTATATAGCATTTACATTGTATTAGTCATTATAAGTCATCTAGACATGATTTAAAGTATATAGGAGGATGTATATGGTTCTATGAAAATACTAGGCCATGTTTTATAAGGGCCCTGAGCAGCCTCAGATTTTGGTATCTGCAGGGGTCCTACAACCAATTCCCTGTGGAAACTGAAGAACATTTTCTTTTTCATCCACTGTTAGTTGAATCCACAAATAAGGAACCCGTGGATAGGGGATGCCGACTGTCATTTTCTTGACATACCCAAAAGGAAGAACAGGTCGATGGTATATTTTTGGATGACATGATTTGGAAAGTTGAAAAAGTAGTTTCTAGAATGGATCAGTCTTCCCCGGGGTGCCCACCCTGTCAAGGTGCCGACAGAGTGGAGCGTCTCATCCTCTTGATGTGTTCTGTCAACAAGCCATCTTTTCTTAGCACAACCCTCACCCTCCCTCTGATGACTTAACCTAAGGAGGCTGTCTGCCCCTCTCCCCTCCATTGCCCATCTATCCAGCTTAACCTTCTGACTCACAGACAGTATGGTAACAGCGCACACAGATCCTCAGTTAGAGAGAGAACATTCTTGCACATTGGCCGGAACTAGGCAAAGTTTCCACAGCATGATGGTGGAGAAGGTCCCTATCGGAGGGAGCATATTAGTCCATTTCTGTTGCTGTAGCAAAATACCTGAGGCTGGGTTATGTACAAGGAAAAGAGGTTTATTTAGCTCACACTTCTGGAGGTTCAAGGGCAAGGTACCAACTTCTGCTCAGCTCTAGTGCGGGCCTCGTGGAAGACGGCGCCTCAATGGTGGGATCTCCTTAGAAAGGATCCCAGGATGAGACAGGCCCCCAGAGAATGGGGAGGGCAGTATTGCTCTTTTTGTAATGCAGTCCCGGTGATCAGCATTAATCCCATAAGAGAACAACACCCCCAGTGATCTAATGGGCCCCACCTGTGTTTTGTTTTATTTTGTGTTGGTACTGGGGATTGAACCCAGGGGCATACTACCTCTGAGCTACACCCTTGGCCCTTTTTTAGTTTTTATTTTGAAACAGGGTCTTGCTAAGTTGCTGAGGCTGGCCTCAAACCTTCGACCCTCCTGTCTCAGCCTCACAAATACTGGGATTATAACCATGCAGCACCATGGCACCTGGCTCCACCTCTTAAAAGTTCCGTCGCCTCCCACATCACTACACTGGAACCAAGCTTCCAGCACACGAACCTTTGGGGGACAAGTCACATTCAAACGGCAGCGAGTCACTACTAAAGTGGCAATTATTAGTGGTAGGAGTATTTGTAGAGTCTTCTCTTTTCTCTTCCCACGTGGTCTCTGAGCACCATGTCGACCTGGTCTTTGAGTCTGTCCCATCATGGCCACCAGCCCCAGGGCACAAGGCTCAGTAGGCTCCGCCTGGCTTGTCAGCGCCAGATGTTGAGGCTCCCCAAGATTTCCTTATGCCATGAAAAGACACCCAGAACCTACATGTACCCTGGAAACACAAAGACAATCCAACTCGGCTCTCTCCCTCTGGAAACTGCAGCTCCTCCCCAGCTCTGTGGCTTCTGAAATTGAACCTCAAAGTTTTATCTATTGGAATCATAGTTTCTAAACCTGGCTGTGTAAGCAAATGGCTTTGAACCCAACATAATTGTAAAAGGCAAATACAGACCTGACATGCTCTGATAAGTTTAAAAAGGAGACCTGGGGACTTAGTGGGTTGTATGACCTGGGGCGTGTCATTTATTTATTTACTTTACATTTTTATTTTTCATTGGCCAATGATCACCGTATAGATGTTGGCAGTGCGTGTGCTATTTTGTACATGCAGACGCTGTGGAGTGATCAGATCGAGTTAATTAACACATCCATCACATCACATGCTGCCCATTCCTTCATAGTGAGAACATGTAAATAAATCTACTCTTGTAGCAATTTGGGGCACGGTCACTCAGCTCCTAGAGTCTCCGGAGTCTTTCAAATGGGAGATAAGCTTAGCCTGCCCACTTGAAAGGCTTGGTGGAGAAGCAAAGAAAATAATGCAAGTGTTTGCAAAGGACACATAAATAATTTTTTTTCTTTGAAATTAAAGGTTTGAGACCTCTCAGGTTCTCCTCAGCTCTGCCTCACTGTGAGGGCAGGATGGGTGGGCTGCGCGGCCGGGCGTGCGGGGACTCGCTGCATGCACACCTGGCAGCTGCCACCGCCCAGGGGAGAAGCGATAAGCGGGAGGCATCAGGGGCGGGGCGCTGGGCGTGGCCCGCAGGGCAGCATGGGTGGATTGTTTGAGGAATCATCATAAAGCCACCAAGGGTCTGCTTTTGATTCCCACCCTGTGTGGCCATTCTGAACATGGCCAGGGATCACTGCTCTGCTGGGCCAATAATAAATAAATAAATAAATAAATAAATAAATAAATAAATAAAAATGTGTGTGTTGGTCGAAGTTCACTTATTTATTTATTTATTTTGGTACTGAAGATTGAACCCCAGGCCATTTTACATCTAAGCTACATCCCAGCCCTTTTTATTTTTGTTTTGAAGCAGGGTCTCACTAAGTTGCTGAGGAGCTCACTAAGTTGAGGAGGCTAGCCTCGAACCTGTGATCCTCCTGTCTCAGACTCCTGAGTATTGGGATTACAGGCTTGCACCACGGTGACTGGCCTGCTGAGTTTTAATAATATAGATGGGTTGTGTGGGTTGGTACTGGAAATTGAACCCAGGGAGATTCTGCCTCCGAGCAACACCCCCAGCCCTTTTTATTTTTTATTTTGAAACAAGGTCTTGCTGAGTTGCTGAGGGTCTCACTAAATTGCTAAGGCTGGCCTTGAACCTGCAACCCCCCTTCTCAGCCTCCCAAGTACTGGGATTATAGACTTGTGTGTGCCACCACTCCTGGCTTTTCCTTGTGTTTTAAATGATGAGATAAAGTATAAACTGCAAGGAATATCTTTTCATTAAGTATAGACTTTCCTTCATGCACAAAATATGTTATCAAATGTGAACCATATCTTTCAATTGAAATGCTTTTCTTCTTAAATTATTGTTTTGCAACTAAAGACCAAATTAAGCAAACAATGATTTCTAGCAGTTATTACTGAAAATAACATCACTGTGCAGAGGAGAGTATTAAAAAATTGACCCTGCCGGGCATGGTGGCACATGCCTGTAATCCCAGTACTTGGGAGGCTGAAAGAGGAGGATCACAAGTTGGAGGTCAGCCTCAGCAACTTAGCGAAACCCTGTTTCAAAATAAAGAATTAAAAAAAATAGGGGGTGTAGCTCAGAGATAGAATGCCCCTGGGTTCAATCCCCAGCACCCCTAACCCAAACACACACAAAAATTGATTCTGCTCTGATAGTCTAATCCACCACCATTGAAGAGAATGTTTCTCTCTGTCCAGAGGACTGATCAACCCTAGAAGAGCAGATAACAGGAGCGGCCAGTCTTCAGCAGGGTTGAGTTCCAATGGAGAGTTCCTTGGCTCAACCGCATGTTTCCTGAGCTATAGGGCAGTGTGTGCACTCCTTTCCAGTCAATGATAGAAGGGGAATGAGCGCTATTCACTCACTCATTCATTCCCTCATTTAACCTTCATGGAGTTCTTATATCAGACACTGTCCTGCAAGCTGGGAAAAGAAATTCTTTTGCCTTGTGGAACTGCCGTTCTAATTTGGAGCGCAAGAATCAGACAATAAACAGATAAAACATCGTCGGTGAGGAGGTGGCACATGGTAGGACGCTGCTAAGCAGGGAGGGGGCAGAGGCGGGGTTGGAGCCTGGGAAGGGCTTCCCTATGGAGCTGAGGGAGGAGAGGCCCCGGGAAGGTGCGATGTTGAGGGACGGCATCACCTGGCAGGTTTGAGAGGCGCTGGTCTGTTCTTTGTGGTGAGTCCAGGAACAGGTGGGCACACTGCAGCCTGCAGGCCGGGCCTGGTTCTCCACCTGTTTCAGCACATACAGCTTGAGACATAAAAATCGTTTTTATATTTTAAAGAGTCGATAAAATAAAAATGTAATATTTTGTGGCGTATAAAAATTATGTGAGGTTCAAGTTTCAGAGTCCATTTATTACTGATTGATGACTGGTTATGTGGTACGAGAGCAAATTTGAGTAATTGTGACAGAAATTCAGAAGGTTGGCAAAGCCTAAAATAGTTCCTACCTGACCCTTTCCAGAAAAAGTCTACTGCCGGGCCTGGTGGTGCACACCTGGAATCCTAGTACTTGGGAGGATGAGATAGAGGATCACAGCAAGTTGGAGGTCAGCCTCCGCAACTTGGTGAGACTCTCAGCAACTTAGCAAGACCCTGGCTGAAAATAAAAAACGTAAAGGGCTAAGGGTGTAGCTTGGAGATAGAATCTCCTGGGTTCAATCCCCAGTATCAAAAACAACACACACACACACACACACACACACACACACACACCAGAAAAGGTCTTCTGACACATCCGGATTCGATCAAGGAAGGATGAGGGGGAGGCAGGGAGGCCCGTGGGAGGCCCTGGGAGCAATCCTGGTGAGCCGTGTTGGTTTGGGCCAGAGAGCAGCAGAGGAGTGGTGTGAACCCGTTGGGTTTGGGACAGAGTTTGGTGCAAGAGGCATCAGGATTGATGCGTAAGTCTGTAAAGTGGGGGTGGGGGTGATGTGACCTGTGCGGTCGGACGTTGGGGTTGTCATTTGCTGAAATGGGGATGATCCGAGAGGACCAGGGTTGTTTTGGGGGGAGATCAGGAGTTCTGTGAGGTCATGTGAGAGTCCTTCCCACTGATCATTTTTGTCTTCACCCAAGTCAGCTCTGTTAGCTGTCTGTATCCGAAATAAATGATCAACGGTAAACAAGAGATCCTCCGAGTCATTGATATGGAACTTGAAGTCAACTGTGTGTTAGACCACGGGACTCAGGTTAGTCTAAGGGTCACCACATGGGTTGCAATGAGCAAAGGTGTATTAATAAAATAAACCTAAGTTCTCTTATACAACACTGGGTAGGGCTCCCCCAGGAGCTGATTTTGAGACACAGATTTAGGTGCAAGAAATTTGTTTGGAAGCTCATCTCAGAGGCTGCTGGCAGTGGCGGGCAGGGGGAGCACGGCAGAGAGGGGAGGGATGCCCACAGGCAACAGATAGCTCATCTGGCCACCAAGGGTTTAAAAGGTTGGGGACTTTTTTGGGGGGATCCTGGGGATTGAACCCAGGGGCATTCTAACGCTGAGCTGCATTCCCAGTCCTATTTTATTTTATTATTATTATTATTATTTTTGCAGTACTGGGAATGGAACCCAGGGGCATTCTACCTCCGAGCTACACCTCCAGCCCCATTTCTTATTCTTTATTTTGAAATAGGGTCTCACTAAGTTGCCGAGGGCCTCACTAAGAAGCTGAAGCTGGCCACAAACCTGTGTTCCTCCTGTCTTAGCCTCCCAAGTGCTGGGATTACAAGCGTGTGCCACCATGCCAGGCTTTTTATTTTGAAACAGGATCTCGCTACATTGCTGAGGATCTTGCTAAGTTGCTGAGGGTCTCGCTAAATTGCTGAGGGTCTTGCTAAGTTGCTGAGGCTAGCCTGGAACCTGTCTCATCTTTCCAGCTACTGGGATTACAGATGTGCGCTATCCCAGCCAGCAAAGGCTGGGACTTCTGTGAGACTATACAGTGCGTGCCTCCACGTGGTCCTCCTGCTGAGGGGCGGGAACTAGGGTGTTTATCCTCCAGCTGCTCTGCATGGCTGGCTGAGGGCTGCTGCAGGGGTGTTACTGCCTGGCACCTCCAACCTCTTCCACATGTGGCTCAGCATCGTCCTGCAGCTAGGGAAAGCCACGGGTGGATCGGCAGGTGCTGTTGGTACTGTTGGGGACAGTGAGTACTGAAGGGCTTTTGGTTCCCAGTGAGACATGACAGCATGTCATCAAGAGGGATGGTCACTGTAATGCAAAGCCCGAACCCAGCGCTCCCCTGAGACCCTATGGCACTGGGGAGAGATGCTTTAGTCCAGGGGCATGTCTCAACCAAGGAGCTTTCCCAAGACAGAGAAAGTGAAGATCCAAGGAATGGGTAGCACTTTTGACTTCACAGATTCCACTTAAGAGCATGTTAGGCCGGGCGTGGTGGCGCACATTTGTAATCCCAGTACTTTGGGAGGCGGAGACCGGAGGATCCGGGTTCGCGGCCAGCCTCAGCTCTCTCTCTCTCTCTCTCTCTCTCCCTGTCTCTCTCTCTTTCTCTACTTAGTGAGGCCCTCCGCAACTTCGTGAGACCTGGTTTCAAAATCAAGTATAAAAAATAGGGCTGGGGGTGTAGCGCGGAGGTAGAACGCCCCTGGGTTCAATCCCCGGTACCGCAAAAAAAAAAAAAAACCAGAGCATGTTATAACTAGAGCCACATGCTTTTATGTGATGTGTTTCCTATTCCTACAAACATTTCTACTTATGCAGCTTCACCATCAATTTTATTAGAAACCACATGTATTTCCTTTTCTTTTTATTTTGAAACAGGGTCTCACTAGGTTACTGAGAGTCTCACTAAGTTGCTGAGGCTGGTCTTGAACCTGTGATCCTCTTGTCTCAGCTTCCCAAGTACTGGGATTAGAGGTGTGCAGCACCATGACTGGCACAACATGTATTTTTTTTTTATCACTAATGAAAAGAGAAAACATCACTTCATTACAGTGGATAGTGGCAAAATCCTGTTCTCAGACACTGGACCCAATTTGGAATGACTACCACTTATACTAATCAGCAGTAGAAACTTTAAGATGCAGCCTGATGGACAGAATTGGGTTGCCAGGAAATATCAACAGGAGATAGCAGTTCTATCTGGAAATGTAGATGCAGAGTTCATGAATAACAAGATGCTATGGTTTGGATTTACAATGTCCCCCAAACCTCACATTGTAGACAAGCCAGCCATATTGGAGGCAGGGCTTGGTTGCTGGGGAGGGGTCCCTGGAGCTGTGGCCTTGTGGACTAAATACAGGTTTTCTCTCTCTCTTTCTTTCTCTCTCTCTCTCTCTCTGTTTCCCGCCTCCATGATGTGAGAGCAGAGCCGTGCACTCTGCCCTCTCTACTTCCTGCCACCATGCCCTGAGCTCCACAGACATAACCTAACAGGTAATGAACCCTCTGAAATCTTCAGATCGGTGAGCAAATAAATATTCCTTCCTCTACGTTGCGGTTGTCAGGTATTTTGGGTCACAGCAGTGAGAATGACGACTGAAACATAAGGCTGACTTTTGACTTTAACTTCTAGATGTCTGAAAGCTTGGACAAACTCCATTAACTATTGCACTCCACCTGCATACAGTTAGATGTGAGGGAATAAAACGCCATGCCCAGAGGGGTGGACAAGTAGATGCAAGCCTCAGAAGCATGTTAGTTATTAAGATACACACACAAACAGTTTTCTCAAAAAGGTCTTCAGCTCAAATATACAATTCACTTCAAAATCATTTTTCTTTCGAAAACTACTTTTAAAAAGCTTCCAATCAAAAAAGCTCATATTTAGCTGGGTGCAGTGGCGCACACCTGTAATCCCAGTACTTGGGAGGCTGAGACAGGAAGATGGCAGATTCAAGGCCAGCACGCAGTAACTTAGTGAGAACCTGTTTCAAAACAAAAAATAAATAAAAAGAGCTGGGGGTGTAGCACAGAGGTAGAATGCCCCTGGGTTCAATCTCTAGTACCACAAAAAAGAAAAGAAAACAAAAACATCTAGCTCATATATAAAAATGATTTTAGTTCATAGAAACATCAATATGTTATGGATTCCATTTTTTAATACTTACATTTTATTTATTTTTAAAGCGACACATAATAATTGTACATATTTATGGGGTATGGTATGATAATTCAATGCATATATATGGTGTGTGATGATCAAATTAGGATAATTAGCATTTCATCTCATTTCTTTGTTTGGAGCCTTCGCTCTCCTCTCCTAGTTCTTCATGAACTATGCAATGGTTTGTCGTAATCTCCAGTCAGCCTAGTGTGCTGCAGAACATTAGCACTTCCCCCTCCTGTCTGACTGTGTTTTGGTACCTGTTACCAACCTCTCTGTCTTGAGAGGTCTTTAGAGTATTTGGAATTCAACTACTGCCACCTATTCATCCTTAAAGTGTGAAGGCCAGAACACTCGGGAACCTGCTGGCAGGGGCTGGAACTCCAGAGCTCGTTCTGTTCCCGGACCCTCTGCTCTTCCAGTCTCTGTCCTAGGGCCACAGTCAGGGCAGCGAGGGCTGGAGGCATGGAGGGAAGGGGGTCAGGAGGCCGGAGGCCCGTCAGAACCTTGAGGACTGTTGAGATCACTTCACTCCCAGGAGGGTGATTCTTTGGGACAGATCATCATGACTCAGGGACAACGAAGGCGCCGTGCCTGAACTGGGGGGATGGGCGGAGATGGCAGCTGCTGGCCATGGGCATTCTGGGTGCCCATTCCTTCCTTGGGAGGACCAAGGAGGCAAGAGACGAGGTCACGGTCTCCGTCCTCCAGCAGGAGCTGTGGGATGCAGGAGGGGAGGAGATGCTTACTGGCAAGGTGCTTCTGAAGGTCAAGGCAGAAACCGTGAAGGAGGCTGGACCTTCCCCAGGTGCTGGGGAAAAGCCGTCTTGTGTGGCTGTCAGGGGCAAGGTGCGTGCTCTGCTAGACACTGACTTCCGGAGAAGAGCCGGCGCCGTCTGCCTTAGAGCCCTGTCCTGGTGTCTCCCTGGGGCTAAGCAGCATCGGGTGCACAGTGGCAGGACAGGTCTGGCATCCCACCTCACGGGCCACACACCACCGTTCCCCTCACCTCCTGGGCCAGACCCCGCCTTGACAGGGCCATCCCCTTCAGGAAAGCTCAACACTTTGAATACTTACCGTTTTCCCCATGTCTGTGAAGTGTCTGTTTACAACTTTTGTCCATTTTCCTGTTGAAGCATTTGTCTTTCATATTGATTTGTAAGAGCTTTCTTATAAGTTAGTAAGAATAAGTATTTACCCATTGTAATTGTTGCAAATAATTTGTTTTTCATTTCTAAAAACTTCTATGGCACTTTATGACATGTTGAATTGTACCTTTTTTATGAAGCGATAGCTGAGGTCTGTGGTTTTATCGTGCCTTTTTTACTTTGACATGTGTGATAGTTAATCTAATTTGTCAACTTGACCGGATCATGGCACACCCAAGATCATGTGACTTTGGGTGTATAACAGCAGATTAAACAGAAAGTCCTGCCCTAAATGTAGGCAGCAGGGTTCTGATAGGTGCAGGATTTAGATAAAAGAAGGAGAAAGCTGCGTAGAGGGATGCGCGACTCTTTCCGAATAAAACGCATCTGCTCTCGTCTGAGATCGTCGGCCTCCAACTTCGCCGTTTCTCTGAAGAGCTTCTTGATCTTCTGCTCTCGTCTGAGATCGTCGGCCTCCAGCCCTTCGAACTGAAACTTCACCATCGTTTCTTCGAAGAGCTCTTAGACCGCTCGACCAGCTACTGGTTCCTCTGACTCTCCATGTGCAGTCGGAACTCGGGACTA
>PVJS01029830.1:0-24513 GCA_004027185.1 Glis glis
CCTCCTCCTCCTCCTCCTCCTCCTCCTTCTCCTCCTTTTCCTTCTCTCCTCCTTCTCCTTTTCCTTCGGGGATTGAACCCAGCACTTATGTAAACTAGGCAAGTGCTCGACCACTGAGCTACATTTCAAGCCTCAATATTTTCCTACCTCTGCCGTGAATTACTTCATCTAATTGTTATTTATTTGGTTAATAGAGATCTGCATATATTCTGGAGAGGCAATAGAGTTATAGCAAGAGTCGTTTCTATGGGTAGGGTAACCTCTGTCTCCCACAAGCAGGTCTAATTCTAGGATACATGAGTGACTTAAAGTTTAGGACAGCAGTTTGGCCATTACTCAGCTGTGATGTACCTTGGACAAAATTACTTAGCCTATTGGAAATACTGAGTTCCATTGGCTATACAATTAATATCTTGAATAATATAATTTCTAGGATCCCTTCTAGCTCTCACCTCTAGGATTCTGAATCTATCATTTGAATCCTTGCTTGAAATCATTAACACTTTCAGTATTTTGGGCAGAAAAACTAGATATAAAAAATGAACAACTCCTACTCTGAGATGAAGCATTGAATATATGAGATTTATTTATGGGGGAAACACTGAGAAATACAGTCATCAACTTACAGTGGGTTGCAATTTATGCATACATTTGCATCTTTTTTTATGTGTGTGTGGCACTGAGGATTGAACCCAGGGGCATTCTACCTCTGAGTTATACCCCCATCCCTATTTTATTTTTTATTTTGAAACAGGGTCTTGCTAAGTTGTTGAGGCTGGCCTTGAACCTGCAATCTGATCTTTCTGTCTCAGTCTCCCAAGTACTGGGATTATAGAAGTGTGCCACCACGCCCGACTATACATTTGCATCTTGATCAAGTATATTGTTAGGAAAAAGATTCCAAATGAGACTGACCTAATTGGAGAGCCCACAAAGCCTTATTAATTCAGTGAAACCAGTTACTGTTTTTTTGTTTGTTTGTTGGTTGGTATTGGGGATTGAACCTAGGGGCCGTCTACCTCTGTGATAGATCCCCAGACCTATTTTACCTCTCATTTTGAAACAGAGTCTTGCTTAGTGGCTGAGGGTCTCACTAAATTGATGAAACTGGCCTCAAACCTGCAATCTCACGTTCCCAAGTACTGGGATTACAGGTGTGTGCCACTACACCCCGCTGTTACTATCTATTTAAATATATAAATAAATATAAATAAAAAACAATATTTGTCTAATGCTGGTAAATAAAACAGAAAACTTAAACATGGGTAAGCAACTTTGAATTTTGTTATTGTCAGTATTGGAACAAATCAGTCAAATAGAGCAACACCTGATGCCAGAGTGGAATGGAGAAGAGGGCATCCATATGGAGTCTTGAAGAGCTTCAGTGGTCATGGTGCTGGCTTCTTATTATACTCTATTTCACTTGTAAATTTGTGGCTTTCCTTTCCCTTGATTTAGCGTGTCAAGAATGTTATGCTCTTGCTTCTTAGTCATGATTATAGTAATTTTGTTTGACTCAAAAATGGAGCAATGCGAAGAGGAGGAAAAAGGACATGACTGTGTTCCACAGTGATGCACAAAGAGTTGAAGAAGGGCTGGGAAGAAGGAGGGATGGAAGGAGATAAGAGGGTGGGGATACTCGAGAAAGAAGACCTATCATTCTCCAAGCAGGGAGAGGTGAAAGGCAAAAGTAATAGAAGAAGCTGGGGGGAAAGGAGGTATTTGTTTTGTGGGAGGAAGAAAAAGCTGGAAGACTGCAACTAGCGTGGGGGAAGACAATGTACCAGTACCTTCATAGCTCCCTAGGCTGGCAACAGATTGCAGCCTTCAATTTGTATTTAGGAATCTTTGTAAATCTGATAGCAGTACGATGAAGTGTGCCTATTATCTGAACATTTATCTTGGATCTATTAGTGTTTTTAGCCATGCTGAATTTTCTTCTAAGACAAGCTTAATGCTATTCTTTGCCATTCAGCAAATCTACTGTCAGATGTGGATGATGCACTGACATTTTGCACCCACTATAATGTATTTTCCTCACTAAATGCTGATTAGAGACTTTATGTATATCATATGGATTTAAGAAATTTCCCTGCAGAGGTTAATGTGCTTAAAGGTCAATGGAGTGGTGTGCATTTTGGAAGAATATAGTATAAAGCATTTTAAAAAATATAGCTTTGACAGGTCTTTTGCAAGCTTTATTGTCTAAAACGTAATGCTTAGTTTCTGTAAGATTAATATGCTCACAAAAGAAACCACTACTGGCACTTTGATGAACTGAATTGTTTTGGACGCCACTGTAACACCAAATCCATACTGAGTATGATTTTCACAGGGCAGTAGGGAAAGTATAACTCAGCCCTGTGTGATTATGATGTTTAAGCAGAAAGCAAGATTCAGGGAAAGTGTTTTGCAACAATGTCCTCACCAAATAACAGAGTATTTACTGATTCACCAAGAAAACGCCAGTGTTCAAAAGGACTGCGGGTGTCACAAGCAATTAGTGTGTCTACGAAGGATCTTCTGCAATGCCCAGAGAAGACAGGAAAATGTTATATGGAATGTGAAATGTAGGGGTCATTTCAAAAGCAATGGATACCGACACAGAGCTACAAACAATTTTAAGGTTTACACATCACTCAAAGAAATTGGATTAGAGCCAGAGAAAAAGATGTCCTATATTATAGTTCTTAGAAAAAAAATCTTAAGGGCATTAGGTACAAGACAGTATAATATCAACTTTCTTTTCAAATGAAATGTACACGAAGGCAAAGGGTCCTGTGTCATTTCTGAGGTGAAGTTTTAGCATTTTGAGTATATTTTATTCCAGAAGGCTTGCCCTCAACAATAGCCTGGACATATTAAAATAGTTCACAAGTGGTATGTAAATAAAGAACCTAAATTCTAGTGCTTCTATTACCTTGTTATCTCAGTACTTAGGAGGCTGAGACAGGAGGATCACAGATTTGAGGACAGCTTCAGCAATGTAGTGAGACTCTCAGAAACCTAGTGAGACCCTTTTTCAAAATAAAAAGAGCTGTGGGTGTAGCTCAGAGGTAGAATGCCCCTGGGTTCAATCCCCAGTACCAAAAAAAAAAAAAAAAGGTGTTTCTATTCCCTGCTGGAGGACTGCCTCAAATGTTTCATCGCTTGTGTCTAAATTTTCAAATAGGAGCAGATTGCCCTTTGTTTTTCTTGAAAACACATTTAATCTGTTTAGTCCTGACTCAGACTTGGGCTAATACTTGTAGGCATCTGTTGACTTGGGAAAATGGCTGACCCTTGGAGGCTGGATTCTTCAGCCATTAGGAATATTGTCTCTAGGTATGTAGGTATTGGAGGACTGAATGGTGGTCCTCAAAAGATATATCCCCATCCCAATTCCTGGAATCTGTGTATATCACCTTATTTAAAGAAAGAGTTATTACAGCCTCAAGTTAAGGATCTCAAGATAAAGAGATTCTCTTGGATTATCTGGGTGGCCTTAAATCCAGTGATGAATATCAGATAAGAGAAAGAGGGAGCCGGGCGTGGTGGCACACATCTGTAATACCAGTACTTGGGAGGCTGAGACAGGAGGATCACAGATTTGAGGACAGCCTCAACAACATAGTGAGTCTCTTAGCAACCTAGCAAGACCCTGTTTCCAAACAAAAAAATAAAAAAAAGGGCTGGGGGTGTAGTTCAGAGGTAGAATGTCCCTGGGTTCAATCGCCAGTATCACACACAAAAAGAGAGGTGGGGAGGGTAAGAGAGAAAGAGAGAAATTGATTTGAGACAGAAAGAAGAAAAGACACATGGGATAAGGCCACATGAAGAGATAGAAGAGACTGGCATAATGTAGCCATAAGCTAAGGATGCCAAGAAATCGAACAGCCACCAGAAGCTGGAAGAGTCAGGAAGGAGGGTCCCGCAGAGCTTGCTGAAGAGGCTGGCCTGGCTGACACTTGGATTTTGGACTTCTTGCCTCCAGAATGGTGAGGGAATACATTCTGATTATTTTAAGCAACAGTTTGTGGTAATTTGTTGCAGAAGCCACAGGAAACTCATACGGAAAATTTGAATTCCCAGTGCTTCCATCCCTAAAAGCAAACCCAGGTGCCATGCAGAACACGGTGGAGGCTCATTCACCCACCACGCCCCTTCTCACTCACATGAGGTGATAATGCACTTGGAGATGATGCGAGAGATGAAGACCATAGTTCTAAGTTCCAAATGCCAGATTGCTAAGGCGTCTTTAGTTTTGGGGTGAGAGAACACAGGAACAACTTCTATCTGCATGTTCACCACAGTATCTCCACTTGTCTCTTTTTCACTTGCCTCCTGTATACCATTTTGGCCTGGGGGAGAGGAGGGCAGGTGAGACGTGGAAAGGGAGAGGGATTAAAATATGGCAAGGGCTGAGGAGGAATTAGTAACAGCTGTGTGAAAAAGTTCAGCGAAGTCAAGTTAAATAAATATTAGAAGATACTCATTGCATTTGGTGCTTAGGGGGGTCACTCAGGTACACACATGTATAGGTACAAAGAGATACCTGATATACTGTCATGTGTTGCTTAATGATGGGGATAGTCTGACAAATGCACCATCAGGTGATTCCATCATTGCATGAACATTCCAAAGTGCACCATCCCAAACTGATACAGCTCTACTATGTCACTAGGCAATAGAATCTGAAGGGACATCTTCGTACATGCAATCCATTGTTGACCAAAATGTCATCATGAAGCACATGACTATGTATGTGTGTATACATACATATATGAAATACATTTCTCATTTAAGACTCTAATACTTTTATCATTAGGGACATAGTCTAGGTTCTCAGCACAAAGAGATACTGAGCAAAATTTGAAGAAGGAGTCAGGCATGGTGGCATACTCCTGTAATCTCAGTTCTTGGAAGACTGAGACAGTAGGAACCAGATTGGAGGCCAGTCTCAGGAACTTAGCTAGACCCTGTTACAAAATAAAAAATAAATAGGGCCGGGGGTGTAGCTTGGAGGTAATATGCCCTTGGGTTCAATCCCAAGCATCACAAAAACAAACAAACAAACAAACAAAGAAACACACTGAAGAAGGAGGATATGCCTCTGTGCTGTGGCTGTGGGTATAACTTTAATTCTAACTCCTGCTTGTTTGCTAATATCTTAAATATTTCATCAGATTCCCTAAGCTTTACCTGCTTCCCAGGCCCCTCCACAGCCACTGAGATGACTTGGTTCCCCATGGGCCCATGCAGTTTTGTCACCTGAGCCTGACCGGCTACACTTCTGGGGTCGTTAGCTCGTTAGCTCCTCTGGCCACTTCCAGGCTGCCCACTGGGGCTCTGGGATGGGCTTCTGGGTAGCCATTTAGAGTACTGTGTGACCAGACTTGGAATTTGGGGAAAAGTCACTCCTTATGTGGTAAACTCAAGAGATAGCAGATGGGAAGAAGCCACACAGAGAAATCCCCTTTCCTTCCTCAAAGAAACTGAGCACTGTGACTTGGAGCAGCCTGTGTGCAGACATCCCAGGTGTCTGAGTGGCCGCACCTGCCGAGCACCAGCTGTGTTCTTTGAGGCTCGTGGTGAGGTTGTGGCTGGGGCACAGTCATGCTGTGGTGTTCCTCCTTCCCTGTCGCACTGATCTTTTCACCAACTCTCGCTGCCTTGGGACTCTACCTGTCAAAGCCACCGTGTCCAGGCTCTGTTTCCAGCAGAATCCAGGCCAAGACATTTCTTTCTTAGGCCCACTCACTGAGGATGCTGCTTATTGTGGCAATACCCACAGCAAAGCTCCGACTTTTCTAACCAATAGTGGATCTGCCCTTTCCTTCCCAACTTTGTGACAACTGATGGAACAAGGATGCCCCAAGGATTGAATGACAGGAATAATTGAGTAGGATTTATTTTAACTCACATTCCACCTGCTAGGCAAAAGTTAGAAAACTGACTTAAAAAACAAACATGTTAATTATTTTGAGAACATGAACCCAAGATCTACATGCCACACCTTTGCTGTGGTCCAGGCTCTGATTTACTTTCCTCGCTGCCTACGGCTAGAAAATGGGGCTATCCTACCATCAAGATGAAGAAGGCAATTTTGTTAAGGCTCCCCCAGTCTGCTGCTTCCATCTGCTGGGCCAGGTCCCATTGTCACAGTTGTAAAATTGTGTTTCCATTGAAACAAGCACCAAGGGTAGTAAATCCTTAGGACAATAGTAAAGCAATCTTCATTTCCTTAATGGAGAAGTTGTTGGGATTGTTATTTAGGCTTTTGGTAAAGTCACAAGAGGAAAAATGAATCCACACATTGTGGAGAGGGAATGAGGTCAATGCTGGGCTCTGGAGGAAATCCTTCAGCTGCTGGGCAAGAGTTGGGGGAGAAGGGGAAAATCTTGAATGGACATTCCTGTATAGGGCCTGAGATCCAGGGAGCAAATGAAGTCTGCAAGTACGAACTTCTTCTACAAGTTTGGTGAAGACTGGAAGGACAGATAGGATGGTAGCTAAAGGCAGAAGCTAGGTGAAGATTTTTTTCTACTTGTACCTTCTTTGTCACTATTAGATAGACTTGTGTTTATTTATTTATGCTGAGGGGTAGGAGCCATCTGTTGAGTTAGAGTGCAGCCGTGCAGAGAAAATGTTTCCCTTGCTACCCAGATGACTCAGGATCTCATGAGGTTTCTGAAATGTTATGGTTATTCTGTCCCTCTGACCTTGGTTTCCCTTATTCGTGAAATGAAGACAAAGCTCTAGGTGGTCTCCAAGGCGGTCGTGATAGATGGAAGCTCTGTGCCCATTCACTTTGCTGTGTAAGGCTGGATTATGAAGCTCTATTGACTTGTTTTCAGAGAATGACACAGTCCCCGGCTACACTCCGCCCACTTATTGAGGTTGAGCAAGCACACAACATCTACACTGTTGTCACTTTTAGCATTTCTAGGTGAATAAAGAAGAAATCATAATAAGTAGGAGGACTTTAGGCTTTGAAGACAAAGGAAACAATGTCCAAATCTATCTTTTTCATTTACTAGCTGTGGAAAATTTGTGAGTTGTTTATTTTTTCAATGGTTAGTTCTCTAATTGGAAAAATGAGAATAATAATAACCACTTTGCACCATGTTGGATAAGTAGAGATAATGTTTATAAGATGTCCGACACCTAGTAGGCACTCAATGAATGGTGTTATTAAGATGGTTTTGAAAACACCCTGGATTCCCTTTGGGAGAGAAGTTCATAAGCACAGCACATCCTCGTCCATGCTGCCTGCATCAAATAGTCAACGTGGCTTCCAACACATTTACTGCTTTAAGAATAAGAATAATATTCAAGCTGAGGTTATTTTTCTCTCTCACATGTGGTTTCTCCTTGTTCTACATGTGTGGCTGGGTTTTTGGATTCCACTCGGTCATTATGCAACATCTTGATGTTCCAAAGATGCTGTGTTGGAGAGAGAGGTACATTTAAAACAGACACGAGTAAGAGTCAGAGCCATGGTGGTGGCAGGAGATGAACTTGACCAGATGTTCCCAACCTCCCACCGGCCGTGACTCACAGGTGGCCCCTGGTGCCGAGTGTAGTGGCTCGGGGGATAACTGTCCTCCCAGCTGAGTTTTTCATCATGGTTAGGTCAGAGCCCTGGTGCAGCCCCAGATTTATGAGCTCCTGGCAAGGATGAGTGCAGATGGAGAAATTTCCAGCGTTAGCTTTTGTGAGAGGACTGGGGATTACTTTAGGAATTGTCACTGCCATGACTTATTAGACAGCTCTATACTTCGGAACCCTTTCTTCTGTGAATCTGCCTGTGGCAACTGAGTTTTTCCCCTTTGCCCTTTCCTTAGTCCTTCCTACAATCTCTAATTATGCCTGCAGGTGGGACCCTTATTTTTGACATGCTCTGCTCTCTCTTGATATTTGTTAGAAGTCTCCTCTTTTGTCCACCGTTCTGGGTGGATATGAAATTCCACGTGGTCATGCGTATTTCCTATGAAAGAATTTGCAAATTCAAGTTGTCTTAGCTTTTTCTCTTTCCACAGTCAGTCTTGACCTTGGTCTTGTACCATATGAATTGCACTGCTTGGTGGGCCTTTTGATACATGTCCTGGTTTTGAACAACATGTCTTGCTATGCATTTTTTACCCTTGACCAGAAAAAAAGAAAGAAAGAGAGGAAGAAAAGAAAAATGCTTAATGTATGTTGCTCATTTTTAATAGAAAATAAATTAAATACCCTAAATAGTCCATGGTGTGAAAAAGGCTCAGATTGTGTAAAGTAGAGCTAATTTTCCACAACATTCAGGCACAGCCTCTAGAGATGGTCCTGTTCCACTGCTGGCCTTTTTGGGGTATGATTCCTCAGCTTCTATTCTAGCCAACAGCTGCTGGCAATTTTGCCATGAATTTCCCCTTTAATTAATCAATTGTAGTCCACATGGAGGAGGTCTGTATTTACCATGTCAAAATTTTGACAAAAGCATGCATGCAAGGGAATCAGCCATGCACAGAAAATCCAATTTATTTTTGATGGCATTCAAAGAGTAATCAGAAAGCTGCATACCAGAAACATGCAACTGCTTTTCCATAGATTTTCCATACATTTAAAATGTATCATTTTAAAAAGGGAGGCATGCTGTGCTTGCTAGAATATACATAACAGTGCAATAAGCACAAGGACAGAGTTATGTGTTTAGGGAAGAAAAAGTTCATAAACCCAAGAATTGGAATAATCAAGCATTCTTAAAGAATGAGAATCATGGAGGACAGGGAGATTTCCCATCCTATCCCAACATCAGCAGAAACCCAAGCAGAAAGTAGTATATCGTGTCCTGGAAGTGCTATTAGCAGGGGCAGGTTTTGCTGACAGGGAGTGGGTGGGGAACAGGGAGGATAGGAGCCCCACTTCCTGACATGCTCTAAGGAATGAGGGAGAAAGGGCATTTTCATCTGAAAAGGCAGCGGGGTGGGGTCCTCATGTGACAGCCAGATTTCAGGAAAGATGGGCAGCCAAAGAATTGTCCTTGAGGAAACTCAGGATAGGAGGGTATTCCTTAACATGGAAAGGGCTTCCCCACACATCATCTACACCAAGGAATGCATTTTATCATTTCTCATACTTGTTGCCTATGTGTATATATTATGAATATATTCACATTCACATTCATTTGCTTTATCAAATTTATGTTGTTTTTTGAAGATTAAGATTCCACCACCTCTATACATTTGCAAAGGCTAGAAAATCTTTTCTATTATGATGATTTCTTTGACTAGAAAGTAAAACAGCTGAATTAAAACAAACTGAAAAAAAAACTGAATATAGCACAAAACACTCTATGAATACATATTTATTTATTTATTTTTTGTGGTACTGGGGATTGAACCCAGGGGCATTCCACCCCCAAGCTACACCCCCAGCCCTATTTTTTGTACCGGGGATTGAACCCAGGGGCATTTTGCCTCTGAGCTACACCCCCGGCCCTATTTTTTATACTTTATTTTGAAACAGGGTCTCACTAAGTTGCGGAGGGCCTCACTAAGTAGCTGAGGCTGGCCGCGAACCTGGATCCTCCGGTCTCAGCCTCCCAAGTACTGGGATTACAAGTGTGCACCACCACGCCTGGCTTATGAATACATATTTATATATCATACATATGAAAATTCTGGACAAAATTAAAGCAGACAATTAGGAAGTAGGTGTTGGAGCTGTGTAGCACCTCTCTAGACTGTAGGGTTTGACAATGACATGGTTTCTACTTTTTAAAACTTTGGTAACCAATGTTAAATAGTGCTAATATCAGGACCCCTCTGGGACATCTCCGTTCATTGGGAGTAAGAGCCAAGAAAAGGGTGGGTTCTCCCAAGATGTCTGGGGTACATCCTGGGTGGGCGGTCATGATGGGCTTTTGTCCTTTTCTCTGCTTCATTCATTGTTTCCCCTCAGTAGGAGTGCCACTGCTGACAGTGTTCTTTCTGGGTGGTTTACATGCCACAGGATGTGCTGAAGTCGCCTGGCAGCTTCCATGATGAGAGCAATCAGCCTCTCAGTCAGCAACCCCGTGCACCTGCACCCCGCGCCAGTGCAGGGCGGTGGTGGATCAGCAGCTCAGAGAGACACCCCGCCCTGGCTGGGCTCCCTCCTGGCTAGGGGCTGCTTGCACAGCTCAGCAGCCTGCCGCAGACTTCCACAGAAGGGTGTGCAGTGAGGGGCTTGTGCAGAAGGGAAAAAGGCCGGCAGAGTCTTTACTTATCACAGTGATGTTGCCTCCTGAAGTACTGGGCTCCTGGGAGTGCATGAAGGCTCCTTATATGAAGAGTAATGGGGCTCTGTTAAAGGGTAAGCTGGAAGAACACAGCTTTGGCTTTCCAGCGAGGGCCAGAGTCTGTCAACAGTACGTGGAAAGAAGCAACTTTGAGTGTGAGACTAACAGCTATTTCTTAAAGAAGGTTCTCAGAAGCATCATCAAACATTTAGTCCAAATAGGGGGCTGAGCCGTTGCCTGAAAGACAGAACCAGCCCATTACATGTAAAAGGTTTTGACTGTGTGTGTTGAGTGTAGTCTAGCCCAGACACTGCCAAGGGGAAGGGAAACTGAGAGGGGAGGCTAGCACTTGCTCCCAGGATCTACCCACAGAAAATACCCAAGATACAGCACTTAGTTTCTCTGATGAAGAATACCAGCTATAAGCATTAAGAGGATGGTTTGTTAGTTGCAGGCTGGAACCTGGGAAAGTTTCCTGAATACAGTGGATTGGAAGCCAGATCTGGAAGGAGAGGGAGGATTGATTGATACAGGTGGAAACAGGAAAGAACATGGTGCAATGCATATATTTACAGTCTTCCAGAAAATACTGGATTTTGTTGCAATTATGAGACAGTGTTAAGTTCTGTATTTGAAATGTTAAGGGTGTCTTTCACCAAAATACAAAGAGAAGGGGTAAGAACTGGGAACTTCTTGGGGGAGGTGGCACCAAAGAATGCATTTCCCTCCAGGTAAAGATCATTCAGATAGCGGAAACAAATAGGAACCAGTGAGGAGAGGAAGGAAGAAGAGGAGGAGAGGAGAAAGAGGGGAAGAAGGAGGAAGAAGGAAAGGGGGGAGAGACACACAGAGATAGAGAAGGGGATGAGGGAGGGAGAGAGAAGCCTAACTACTCCAAAAATGAAGAAATGAAATCTTGAGATTTTGAGAGTAGAGACACCGAAGACTAAGGAAAATGTCACAGCAGGGTTTGGCAGTGTAATTCCACTTGGTCAACAGCTAGAAGGGACACTGCAGAAGAGGAGCCTGTGACAGGCTGCAGCTAGGAGAAAGGTTAAGAAAAGAGGTGAAGACATTAACCTCAGTGTGAATGGCATCACGTGTCCTCTGCTTGGTTCTAGAGCTTTATTTTTTATCCTTTTCTATGCTATTATATTATTTGGAATTTAAAAAAGTGAATTTAGCTATTTTTATTGTGCCGTTTCAGTAATACTTTTCCCTATTAATGACATTGGTGGCTAGGCTATATGATATAGAGCTACTTTTGTTCTGTTAAGGACATTTAAATTTTAAGTTCCAGGCCTCTGTTAAAATAGCAGCACCTCTAGTCATTTGTAGCAGATGGGGAAAGCATTCTCCCTGGTCCCCAGCTTCCAGGTTTTACTTTGTCTCTCCCATGAGCTGCCCTGTTGGACAGATTCTTTTTCTGCATTACCTCACACCTCCCCATGCCCATGACAACTCTCCAGACAGGACCACCTGCCTTTCACTGGACATCACATGTCTTCATCCATTGCAAGCACCACCACCGAGCCTCAGGTAGGAGCTGGGACTAGACACAGTCCCTGCTTGTGAGCTGCTGGCAATCTAGTCAAGGACCAGGACAAGCAAGCTGGTAGGGCAAATACTACATTAGAGCAAAGGAGCCGGCATGTTTCCGGCATGGAGAGCCTCCCACCAGGTAGAGGGTGCGAGTGGTTTATTGGAGAAGGATCCCACCAAACTCTTCAGTTAGAGAAAGCAGAGTGGGAAAGGAGTGAACTGTGCAGTGGTTTGGAGGTGGGGGCAAGCATAGCTCATTTAGGGGACTGTAAGGCATTCCAAATAATGGTAAGACCACAGCTAAGCAAGTGCACAGGATCAGGCTGTGGTGGTGTTATAGCTAGATATGGAATGGCCCTTTTAAGAGCTCATAAATTGGTGTTTGGAGTTGGTGAAGTTGAGTCATGAGGATTGTAATCCCAGTAGTGGATAAATCCATCAGAATGAAATTATCTGGGTGGTGGCTTGGGCTGGTAGGGTGTGGCTGGAGGGGTGGGTCCCTAGGGGTACAACCTTAGGGATTATATATGGTTCCTCCTCCTCCTGCTCTCTCTTGCTTCTGGCCTCCATGAGTGAGGAACACAGCCTGTGTGCTCTCCCTCTCTCTGCCTCCCACCACCATACCCTGAGATCCAGATGCTGGCCTCACCTGGACTGAACCCCAATATCTCCAAGAAACACTGTGAGCAAATAAGTCTTCCTTCCTCTAAGTTATGTGGTCAAGTCTTTAGATTATGGCTCTAAGAATGCTGACTGGTACAGGTGAGTCTGTACTTCATTCTTTCATCATTCAGTCATTCATCCCACTGTGGTTTCAAGTGTTTACACAAGTGAGAGACCAAGCACCATATGCTTAAGGAAACCGAGAAACACTTTGAAAATGTGTTAATGAAAGAGAACACAGGTGAGGCATAGAAAGGAGCTGGATGCAGAGAGAAGAAGGGCTGATTTTGGTGTCCTCATGCCCTTCTGTCCCCTGACCTCACTGCGTAGGACAAATGCAGGGGCACTGGGTAACTGAATACCTAGTTAATGGGACTCCTTCTTTGACTGAAAATATAGATATAGGGAGGACGATGGGGTATTCAGCAGGGAGGAAATGAGTCAGGGACTAAGTAGAAGCAACTGGATGGTTGAACAATTTTCTTATATGATATATGAAAGGAGAATCTTGAAAAGCAATGGGTTTTGACTCGACTTTATATTCAGGACTTATAAAAATGCCAGGCTGTGTGCACTCAGCAGAGCATTAGTGCATCAGGAGCCATAATCTAGTTGCGTTTCTACAAAGTAACTCCAACCAAGAAATGAAAAATGAGGATGTTCAACTTCTGCAGAATCAATTTTTGAAAAAAAAGCATAGTGAATAATGGATGCAATAGAATGGAGTAAGTGAATAATACAATGGGAAGGAATTAGGAGCAAAACCGGGAAAAAGAAGTGTTCAGAGATCTGATCCAAGGCGAAGAGTTATAAACTACCCTTTATATAACAAAGTACCTCTGTTTAGCAATAGTGGTACTTTGGATCCAGGAAAAAGAATAAGAAAAAAAGGTACTTTAAGATTAAAAAAAGAGAGAAAGAAACGTAAAATATTAAACACTTGGGCCATGCAATATTGAAAAGACAGAAAAATTGAAATAATATGTAAACTTTGACAGTTTCCACTTAGAAAAATCTTCAGCCTGATTCCCAAATGACTGCCACTTCCTAGTGGCTCTCACTGAAAGCCCTTGGGGAGATGCAGAGAACCACTAAGTAGCTTCTCCTGTATCTCTCGATTCAGGCAACCCAGAACTACCTTGTCCCTGTGCCCAATGTTCCAGGTGCACTGTTGCATGAGCTGCTGTGACATTTCAGGTACTGCTCCAGGTCCTCCTGTGGATTCTGGGGTAGGAGCACATGCTGTTAAGGATGGCCATGGTTCTGGAGACAAAATGATCATGTGCATTAATGGAAAATAAACTCTAAAGAGAGACGTGATTGTCTTCTAGAAACTCTTCTAAGGCCAACACAATCTCTGATCTCTTTGCCCTTCTCACCCAGGTGACTTCTCTACCATGGAGGACCTCAAAGTGTGATTCCAGAACAAGAAGTTTTAGCATCTATCACTTGGGAACTTTCTAGAAATGCAGATTTTCAAGTCCCATCACAGACCTACTGAATCAGAAACTGATTCTGTGTGAGGCCTAAGAATTTGTATTTGGATATGCCCTTTAGCTGGTTCTGGTGCATGTTCAAGTTTGAGTCAACTGCCCTGTTTTTTGGCCTGGTTTGTTCTCAGCAGTTTTCCTCAAAGTGCAGGCAAGAATTGGGCCTTGCACACATGTTCTTTCCTTCATGCTGGAAGAAACTTTATGAAATAGTTGTTTTTTACTTGCCATTTCCACAAAAGACAAAACTGAAACTCAATTAGATGTAAGTACTGTCCAAAGGGCCTAGAGATAAGTGTAAACATTGAGATTTGAATTCAGTTGTTTCGGTCAGCATTCTGACTTCTGTAATCAAAAACAACTGACCACACAACTTAGAGAAAGGAAGATTTATTTTCTCAGAGTTCTGGAGATTTCAGGGTTCAGTCCATGTCAGGCTGGGTCTGCAGAGCTCAGGGCATGGTGATGGGAAGTAGGGAGAGAGCAAATGCTTGGCTCGCATATCATGGAGGCTGGAAGCAAGAGAGGGAACAAGTGGAGGAAGGACCTTATATAATCCCCAAAGCCACACCCTCAGGAACACCTCCTTGGCAACCAAGCTCCACTTTCAACATGGCTGCCTGGTTTCTGTGAGGTCTAGGGAGACTTTCTAAACCCAAATAATTACACCAGGTCTAGTCCAATTCCAGAGCCTAGACTATGTTCTCTCCTGTCATTTTCTCTGAACAGCACAACCTTTTCTAATCAAACTCTTCCTGTCAGTAATTCCTCCCTCTTTGAAGTCTGCTGGATCCTAAGTCAAGATATGTCTGCACTTGTCCCCTCTTCCCTGACTCCTGCTGAGAGAGAGAGAGATAGAGAGGGGAGAGAGAGAGAGAAAGGAAGAAGAAGAAGAAGAAGAAGAAGAAGAAGAAGAAGAAGAAGAAGAAGAAGGAGAAGAAGAAGGTAGAGGAGAGTAGAGGGAAAAAGAAGAGAAGAGGAGAGGAGAGTCCTTTCAAGACTAAGCCTTCTAAACCTTCCAATTGTGTTCATTTGATCATGACTCGAACTTTACTTTCTTCTCACCCAATCTCTCTGCCATTTTCCATTCATTCTCTCATTTATTTTTGGTTAGCCTTTCCAACTTTATTTCTTTCCAAAGTTATGTAGTTGTCTCTTTCCTTTCATTTTTAGTTGGGAGGCTCCCTGTCTTCCTTTCTTGTTTCATGTTCTCTCATCTAGTATCTCATCCATTCCCAGGATTGCTCTTTGGGTGAATTCCAAATCTGCATCTCTAGTACTGATCTTTTTCCTAAGCTCCAGGCCCATGGCTCAGGCTTCCTGCTGGATATCTTATTCGACCTCAACTCAATGTGCCTAAAACAGAGTTGATTGTCCCCTTCCTCAAACCTGCTCATCTGGCTAATGATGGCCTTCTACTGGGTGAGGAAACTCAAGCTTCTTCCGTACTCTCCTTTCTTGTTCACACTCTGCATCCAATTAGTCCCTTTGACCTGGTAATTCTTCCTTAATATAGCCATAGCTCTAGTCTTTGGTTATATTCCCCAACTAGATGACAAGCTGCTTGAGGGATGAGCAGTATCTTATTCCCTTTATATCTCATTGTGTTGTATATTATAAGTGCTCAAAAGATATTAAATAAATATATAGAGAAACTATGGGGAATAAAAAAAGAGGTAACAATTGTTATTCTCATAGGAAGAGGAGAGAAATAACAGATACTCTAAAGGTAAGTTAAAATAATTTATTGACAGCCAAGGTGACTGTTAAAATGCTGGCTGAATTATTAGCCCCAGAGGAGCAAGAGATGGGGACCTGAAAGACTTATCAAATAATGAATCAAAGAATGGTTCATGTGGCCTCCTGTTAAGAGGCAGAGATATTTCAACATCTCAAGAATCAAGTACTACAATCTTTTATGTGACTAGAAAATCATTGCAGCTCTCATAAATTTCCCTCTTCTCATTGTTCCAAAGGCTTAATTTAGGATGAGTCACTCCATAAATCTAGGCAAAGATGACTAATGATTATAATAACAATATCATAAATTATATAGTGCTTTTCCTCCAAAGGAAAACTGTATCTAATTTATCCTCACAGTATTCCTCATTGGTTGCTAGGGCCAGGGATCATTATCTCTATTTTTCAGATATCTGGGCATGGAAATGTGCCTACTCGTTTATCCTTAGTGCTGTACCACACCTCATGGTTACAGACGCCTTTTTACAGAAGCACATTTCCGAGTTGATTCCTACTCTCTCCTCACTTTATTTAGTATCCATGCCTTGTTTCGGTGCTCTTCCTCATACTACATTCCCAACCTTATGTGAGAAAATTTTATGATTTACTTATTGTCTAATTCATTGTTGTAGAAATTCAGAGAACCTAATTAAAGGGAAATAAAATGTAAGAAACATGAAAAATAAATATTTGAACTATCTCTTGATAATAATTTAATGATAGTTCATTTATCTCCCTTAACAGATATTTAAATTTACTGTAACTGTGGGTATTCTTTTTGGTTTGCTATTTATTTCAGACCATCCAGACTATTCTATTCCATTGGCTGTTAATTGCAATATAAAAAGAAAAAATGCCCATTTTAATGTGGCTTTAATCATTTATTGAATTACTAAGGATGGGTATTAGGCACACAGTTATTTATTAAATGACTGTCTAAGGTCTGATGGTCAATGAATACTATAATCATAGTGTTTGGGTCATAGAACATGTATCCATATCTTTTAATTTTATTTGGTTATTAAATCAATTATTGTGTGAAAATTTGAACAGAATATTTTTCCTAGAAAACCCTACTAGTGAGTTAATCTATGAACAAGTATTTTAAGAAAAAGTAATATTTTTGATTTAAAAATTATTACCTTTTGAATTCAGATTGCACTGTGTTTGTTATTTAAAATGACTTTATAGGATGGTAAGGAAAAGAGGACCAATATTATTGCCTAATAATCTTCATTCTTCCATTAATTTATTCCGCAAATATTTGTTGATTACCAACAGTATGCCAGGAACTCTGCTGGGTATTGAATATGTAGTAACAAACAAATCAAATATACTTCTCATTCTCATAGAGTTTAGAATATAAAAAAGAGATAAAGACATGAAGCAAAGAGATACATAAAGGAATCTATTTCTGCAGATTTTGAGAAGTGTTATGAAGTGAAAGATGGAGAGGGATACAGTTTACAATGTGGAGTCCAAGAAGGCCTCTTTGAGAAAGAGACATTTACTAGGAGGTGGAAGGGTAAGAGTTAGGCTGAGTGGCATGCATAGGAATCTACACATGTGAATGATCATAAGGAACTGAGAATCTACAGAAGTTCAGCAAGTGTGGCCTAATGGTAGTGAGAGAGTTTATAAAAAATGAGGCGAGGGGAGGAGGCAATGCCAGACCCATGCCAGATGGGGGATCATCTGATTGTCCATGTTAAGGATTTGAGATACTATTTTAAGTACAAGGGGAAACTATCAAAAGGTTTGAAGCAGAGTAATAGAATCAAATTTTTTTTATAAAAGGATAACAGTGATTACTCTATGGGAACACAGGTCAGAGAGGTATTAATGTGAAGAACTTAGGAAGCTCTTGAGTGAATCCAGGTGAATACACATTAAGGTGGAAGTAGATTCAAAATATATTTTAGAGTCAGATAAGTAGGACTGAGTGATGGATTGGATGGAACCTGGGTGGAGAGTGGAGTATGAAATGTTCTAAGTCACTGAATCCCTGACTATGGGAGCCAGAACGAATCTTAGACACTATACGACACAGTCCCCTCATTTTAGAGAAAGTGGAACTGAGTTTCTGAGAGGTAAGGAGACTTCCTCACACAAATAGCTATTTTTACAAGAGGTAAAGAAATGAGTGTGGCTCAAAGCCAGAAGTTCAAGCCAATGGAACTAAATGCAGTCTAAGCAAATGGAATTAAATGCAGTCTCAGAGTTCTCATCTCTGAAATAAAACATACTTGGAATAACTATCATCAGAAATTCACCATTTATTTTATTTTATAAATATCTGGATTGCGTGTGCATATAGGGAAAGCAATTTCCAAATCTTTTTCTTGTGTATTTAAGTGATTCATCAATTAGGAAAGCAACCTCCTATCTGGTTAATTTCACAGTGTAATGACATAGTAATGATTCCTTGATGTTTAGACCATGTTTTTGCTTGTTCACTATTAGACTTTAGACTTTATTTGGAAATATAACATAAAACAATATTTCCTGGCCTTATTACAAAAAGAAAATAGGGAGCTTTATTCTTTAAATAAATGTGTTCCAGTTTTTGTTATATTTTATTTTTACCGATGCAAAAATAATTGGCAGCTGAGAAATGAGTCTCAGTTCTTAGTTTGGGTTGGTGTAGAGTAGTCTATAAATGTTTGATTATTTTTTAAAAGAGAGATTATTATGGTGGATCAGAAGAACCCATATCATCATAACAGCTCCCCAGGAATGAATTAAAGCTTCAGATCTACAGCACCAAATGGAGGTAGGAAGACTTTGGGAAAAGCTGGTGGGAAACTTGGAACTAATAACCAGGCAAAACCCCAAAATACTAGTTTCTAGAATAGAAAGAGAATAAAGAAAACAGACAACAGTGGTGTTGAGCAGAAGCCTTGGCTTGCTGTGGGTGGGTGGGGGCTCTCCCTCAATAACTCAAAAGACAATTACCCACCAAACTTAAGAAAAACAGAAGCTGACCAACACACTTGCAATCTGAGCAGAGAATGGGCTCAGAAAAGCTGGGATGAGTCTCAGTGGAGAGGATCCTGAAGCCCTTGGAGGAGCCCTTGGGGGAGACTCAGCATCTTTCAAGCCGAGGTACTTAGCCAAGAAATACCTACAGCTGGTAGAGACTCTTTGTTTGGATTATCCCAACCAGCAGCAAAACTGGGAATCCCTACAGAGTGTTATTACTTTTCAGAACTCTTTCTCTATTTTTTCCTTCTTTCTTCTTTTTTCCACAAAGTTAATGTCCATTTAAAACTGACAATCTGACTTTTGGAATAAGAAGTGTGGCTGACTAAGGAGGAGATCTGAATCATATTGAGCAGAAAAAACCCTGTCATTTATTCTAAGCCCAGAAAGGGTTGGAAGATGAACGGGTGAGTTACACATGCCTACCCCTAGCACACTGTCAGGGACACCTGAAAGAGGGGGTGCAATTCAGCTTAGGTCAAACTACAGACTGAGCAGGACAAAAAGCCAGATGGCATTCCTGAACACAAACAAATCCATATTGAGGATGAAATTTGCTCTGAGATAGACACCGACCCCTTGCTAGCCTCCTTGGCCCAGTAGAGGTAGTCAGGCAGAGAGGGGGCTGATACCGTACTGACTTGTCAAACAGCAATATTTGCATCATAGAAGTTCCTACACTGTAGGGAGTGTCTCAGTATCTCCAGAAAGAAAAATATTGAGCATCTATAAGAACTACATAGACTTATTGATATTAATGAATTCCTAATGTACCCCACAATTTGTTTTTTGTTAGAGTTTTATCAAATTCCATGTACTTTTCAATTAATTGGATTCCAACTTCTCTTCTTTTTCATTCCCACTTAAATTCCCACCCTCTTGCATCTATATTACTGCCCATATTTTAACTCTGTCTCCATTTCCTCCCTAATCCTCTTTATTTCTTCTTTGTTTTTTGCTTTCTTCCAGCTAATTCAATATACACTTGTTATTTCTGACTCACATTTCCCCTGGAAAAATAAAAAGGTAGAAATCACTATTACTTACTTTTATAGTGTATGTTGATATATGGTTTGCTCTTAAACTACCATTGAAACTTGAAACACCACATCCTTTTAACTAACAGGTTCTAATTAACATTCTGTTTACCCTGATCATATGCTTTGAAGATAAGTTATGCCCCCAACCTAGGACTTTTTTTTTTGCGGTACCAGGGATTGAACCCAGGGGCATTTTACCTCCAAGCTACACCCCCGGCCCTATCTTTTATACTTTATTTTGAAACCGGGCCTTACGAAGTTGTGGAGGGCCTCACTAATTAGCTGAGGTTGGCTGCGAACCTGGATCCTCCAGTCTCCACCTCCCCAAGAACTGGGATTACAAGCCTGCGCCACCACGCCTGGCAACCTGGGACTTCTTATAAAGAGATAACTACTTGCCATTGGACCCCCAAAGAAAAGAGGAAGTGGAATCCATTTCAACAGATGCATGGGTCTTAGAACTCTGAAAACATGAGGAAATAGGCTAACAAGACACTTTTTTTTTGTGGTACCAGGGATTGAACACAGGGACATTCTACCTCCGAGCTACACCCCCGACCCTATTTTTTATCCTTTATTTTGAAACCGGGTCTCATGAAGTTGCAGAGATCCTCACTAAGTAGCTGAGGCTGGCTGCGAACCCGGATCCTCCATTCTCCACCTCCCAAGTACTGGGATTACAAGCGTGCACCACCACGCCCGGCCTCAAGACACTTTTAAAAATTGCAGGGTAATTTTTAAAAAATAACCCAGCAAAAATGGACTCCACTCGCTTATAAGTGCAGGAAATTCCAGAGGGAGAATTCAGAAATATGATTATTAAAATGATCAAAGAACTCATAAAAAAAATCTAAGGAATGAATTCAGGGAGAAAATATAGGAAGTGAAAGAACATTTCAATAAAGAGTTTGAGATTCTGAAAATGAACCAAACTGAAATCCTGGAAATGAAAGACACAATAAATCAAATTAAAAAAATCCAGTAGAAAGTATCACCAATAGACTAGACCATATGGAAAATAGATTCTCAGGCACTGAAAATAGGATATATGATCTTGAACACCCAGTCAGTAATAAAGAAAAGACAATAAGAGGCCATAATTAGAACATTCAAGAAATATGTGACAACATTAAGATACCAAACCTAAGGGTAACTGACATCAAAGAAGGGCCAGAGGTATAAACCAAAGGTGTAGATAACCTTTTCAGTGAAATAATATCAGAATTTTCCAAACCTGGAAAAATGAGATGGACATCCATATACGGGAGGCATTCAAAACTACAAATAGACAAATTTAAAAAGCAAAAACTCTCCATGACACATTATAATTAAGATGCCTAACAGAGGTCAAGAGAAAAAGGTCAGATCACACTCAAAGTTAAGCCAATAAAAATTACTCCTGATTCCTCAATCCAAATTCTAAAAGCCAGGAGGGCTTAGAATGATGTACATCATTCCAAGCCCTAAAAATAAAAATATCCAAGCAAAGCTATCCTTCAAAGTTGAAATAAAAATCTTCCATGATAAGCATGAACTAAAAGAATTCATGACTACTAAACCAGCTCTGCAGAAAACAAAGAAATAATACACACAGAAGAAATTAAAAATAAACCTCAGAGTCAGAGAAGGGAAAAAAATCCCATTAGAAGTGTAACTAAGTAAAGGAGAAATAAAACTGGATTAAACAGTAGATATAAATCAAAATGGCAGGGAATGACAAACACCTCTTCCAAACAACACTGAATGTAAATGGTCTCAACTTTTCAATAAAAAAACATAGACTAGATTAAAAGATGAGATCCAACTATATGGGTTTTTTTCTTTACAAGAGACATACTTTATAGGCAAAGAGATCCAAGGGCTAAAGGTAAAATGATAGAAAACAATATTCCATACAAATGGAAACCAAAGCAACTTTGGTTATCCAACAAAACAGACTTCAAGCCAAAACTTATCAGAAAAGACAGAGATGGTCACTTTATACTAGTAAAAGGAACATTCCAACAAGAAGACATAATATAGTAAATATTTATGTCCCAAATGTTGGTGCACCTACTTACACAAAACAAGCACTACTTGACATTAAGACTCAGACCCTAATACAGTAATATTGGGAAATTTCAACACACCTCTCTCACCAATATGTACGTCATCCAGACCCACCCCCAATTGGTAAAATCTCTTCAGACCTAAAAATGCTATAAATAAATTGGATCTAATAAATATCTATAGAATATTTCATCCTACAACAGGCAAATGCACATTCTCAGTTGTTCATGGAACCTTCTCCAAAACAGACTATATTCTAGGACACAGTATAATTATTAGCAAATACAAAAAATTGATATAATTCTGTGCATCTTCTCAAATCATAATGGAATGAAATAGGAAACCAACAGCAAGGAAACCCATAGGAATTACATAAATATGTGGTAATTAAACAACAGAGTTTTGAAAGAGGACTGGATTATAGAAGAAATAAAGGGAAAATTTTAAAAATTCCTAGAATCAAAGGAAAATAGAGATACAACATACTAAAATCTCTGGAACACTATGTAAGTGGATTTAAAAGGAATGTTGCTAGCATTGAGTACCCACATAAAAAACCAGAAAGATTCCAAGGAACCTAAGGATGCATCTCAAGAACCTAGAAAACCAGGAACAAACTCCAAAACCAGAAGAAGGCAGGAAATAAGATCAGAGCCAAAATTAATAGATAATAAAGAATACAAGGATCAATGTAACAAATCAATGGTTCTTTGAAAAGATAAGCAAGATTGATAAACTCTTAGCCAACCTAACCAAAAGAAAGAGCGAGAAGACCCAAATTAATAATATTAGAGATGAAAAAGGAGATGTCACCACCTTGGCTCAGAAATTCAGAGGATCATTAGGGACTATTTTGAGAATTTATACTCCAATAAATTGGAAAATCTAGAAAAAAGGCCAATTTTTAGATCCATATGGCCTATCAAAAGTGAACCTAGATGAGATAGAAAACCTAAACAGACAATAACAAGCAATAAGATTGAAGGAGTAATAAAACACCATCCAACAAGGAAAAACCCAGGACCAGACAGATTCCCAGCTGAATTCTACCAGATTTTTAAAGGATGGCAATGCTCCTCAAAATATTCCATGAAGTAGAAAGGGTGGGGGACACTTCCAAATTTATTCTATGAAGCCATTATCACCCTGATTCCTAAACCAGATGAGAATACATCAAGGAAAGAAAACTACAGACAAATATCCTTGATGAACATAGATTCAAAAATCCTTAATACAATATTAGCAAATCATATTCAACAACAAATTAAGAAAATTGTACCTCATGATCAAGGTGGTTTCATTCCGGAGGTGGAAGGATGGTTCAACATACTTAAATAAATAAATGTAATTCACCACATACATAGAATTAGGTTAAAAATACATAATCAACTCAATAGATGAAGTAGCTTTTGACAAAATTCAGTACCTATTCATGCTGAATATATGGAATGGGGGGATAGTGGGGAATGAAATCAACCAAATTATGTGATATGCATGTATGAGTATATCACAATGAATCCCACTACTAGGTATAATTATAATGCACCAACAAAAAACTAGAATTGTAGGAAATGTATAATTTGTATTTAAAGTGGACTGATCCCTTTTCTAAAAGAAGACAACTCTGATATATTTGTTACACTGATTTAGGAGTTTTAATTCTTAGTGTGTGACATGGAGAAATATATTTACAATTTAATATATTTTAGGGCATGAAGTGGCAATAAGAAAACCTCACTACTTGGGAGGCTGAGACAGGAGGATCTCAGGTTTGCGGCCAGCCTCAGCTACTTAGTGAGAACCTCTGCAACTTAGTGAGACCCTGTTTCAAAATAAAGAATAAAAAATAGGGCTGGGGGTGTAGCTTGGAGGTAGAATACCCCTGGGTTCAATCCCCAGTACTGCAAAAAAGAAAAAGAAAAAAAAAAAAGAAAAAGAAAACCTCACAGAGGAATATTTAAACATGGGGCCAAGGATAAGACAAACAACAAAGAATGGAAAAGCACTAAAGTATAACCCACAATATGGAGCCATGACATCCTTGGCTGTAAGAGGAAAGAAAGAAGGGAGATGGAGAGCTAACACCATGTGCTAGAGATATAACTCAGTGATAAGGGCTTTACCTAGCAACCAAGATGTTATACGTGCAAGGCAAGGCAAGACACTGAGGACACACTTAAAATATAGAATAGAATCAAGGAGAAAAGTCACATGATTAAAAACACTAGAGAGCTTAGAGATAGAAGGAACTATATAAAGGTATATATGGCTATCCCAAAGCCAATATCAAATTGAATGGGGATAATCTTCACTCTCACCATGCCTAAATTTTAACCAGAGCAATTAGGAGAGAGAAGGAAATAAAAGGGATACAAATAGGAAAAGAAGAAGACAAATTATCACTGTTTGCAGATGATATGATCCCGCACAGAAAATCCAGAAAGCTCTACCAAGGGAACTACCAGAGCCAATGAACAAGTTCAGCAAAGTAGAAGGAACACCATCAACATACAAAGATCAATGGCCTTCTATATACACCAACAATGAATCTGCTGAAAAAGAAATTAGTACAATAATGCCATTAACAATAGCCTCGCCAGGTGTGGTGGTGCACACTTGTAATCCCAGTACTTGGGAGGCTGAGACTGGAGGATCTGGGTTCGCGGCCAGCCTCAGCTACTTAGGGAGGCCCTCTGCAACTTAGTGAGACCCTATTTCAAAATAAAGAATAAAAAAAATAGGGCTGGGGGTGTAGCTTGGAGGTAGA
>PVJS01029831.1:0-24510 GCA_004027185.1 Glis glis
ACTGGCCAAAAGACCCCCCCCCCCAGACTGCAGCAGACCTATTGTGCCCGCTGACAAGGAGAAAGCTTCTTCCCAGTTACTCGGAGCAGGTCTCTTCCTGCTATTTTAGAAATTCTCCATGCAGATGTTCTAAAATTGAGCTATCATTTAGATTATGATAAAGAGCTGCAAAGAGGACAGTGGCTGATTTCCACTTAGACACCCTGCTCGGAAAAGCAGAAACTAAGGCTCTTATGAGCAATTGGATGTGACCTCAGGCAAGTCAGGGGCCGGAAACGTTTCTAAAGAGAGACAGATGTCACGAAGGCAGAAGAAATAATGTGCGGCAGTGATGGGACACGGATGCTCTGCGGTTCTAAAACTGATTAGGTTCCCATAGACATCAGAACATCACGCGACTGCGTGTGAGACCAGGGGAGTGGAGCACTGCCAGGGTCAGAGTTATCATTACCTTAACTCCTGGGAAGAATTTGGAAGAGAACACTAAAATCTGGCTACTCAAATGTGGTCTGAAGATAATCGGCACAGGTTTCACCCGTGAGCGGTTAGGAACAGGGTCTCGACCATAAATAAGGACTCGGGATCTGCATTTTCACACGGTGTCCAGGTGATTCCTAAGCACAGCAAAGTCTCACATGTTCACTAATGAACATCTGACCGTGCTCTGGCACAGGGCCCGTGGGAAGCTCGGGTGTTAGCATCCCTATAGAGATGCACATGCAGAATGGAAGTCAGGCTGGCCCTTTCCTGGTACTTCTGGTCAACCACAGGCTAAACAGCTGAGAGCTAAAGACTTTTTTGCTACAGATACCAGTACCAGACAGGTGAACCTCATAGAGTTATCTCTTCTTTGTGGGATTAAAGATAATAGAAAAAAATGGAGCTTGACATATTAAGAAATGCTTTATTAATTTGGGTAATAGCAAAAACCACAACCAGACTAAATAATTAAGTGAGCCTGTGTGATTACATTTTCATAATTATAATCATTAAGACCTGGGCACGGGTATTGACTTATTGATTGGCAACAACTTACTGATTTTTTAAAAAAAATCTCATTTCAACTTTCATCTTTAGAAAAGATTATTTCTCTGAAGATGGAGTTTAATTTAGCTTCTGGAATGAGGTAGTATAATGGGAAAATAAATGCTGGGGAAAACAACCTAAGTTCTGATCCCAGCGTTCAGCATCGTAGCTTCTGTTAGAGTCAGATAGAGAATGCCCCTTGAAGAGCTCATAAGTTGGGGTTCGGAGTTGATGTACCTGAGTCATGAGGGTTGTAACCTCATTATAATGGATTTATCTGGGTGGTGGCCTGAGCCGGTAGGGCCCTGGGGATTATAGATCCCTTGATCCCTTTGCTTGCTCTCTCTGCTTCCAGCCTCCATGATGTGAGGAGCAAAGCCCTTGTGTTCTCCCTCTCTCTGCTGCCCACCACCATGGCCTGAGCTCCAGCTCCACACCCCACCTCACATGGACCCCCAAGATTTCCAAACTCTCCTTCCTCTAAGCAAAGAAATCTTCCTTCCTCTAAGTTATGCGGTCAGGTTTACTGGGATACAACAGTGAGAATGCTGACTAAGACAGCTTTCCACTAGGAATTGGCAATTTTTGTAGGGATATAACACTGAAGAGTAGAAGTGAGGCTAGGTGTGGGGGCTGAGACAGAAGGATGGCAGGTTCAAGGCCAGCCTCCGCAACTTAGTGAGGGCCTCTGCAACTTAGTGAGACCCTGTTTCAAAATAAAAAATAAAATAGGGCTGGGGTGTAGCTCAGAGGTAGAGTGCTCCAGTGTGCATGGACGTGCGCACACACACACACATACACACACACACACACACACACACACACACACACACACACAAGTAGAAGCGTGTGTATACCATTTTCCACTGCTCCACTCACATCAGAATTTCCTTTCTATGCCCACCTCCCCAGTGATCTGATGTCCTACGTAAGGAATGGGGAAGCTCCTGATGGGCTTCAGAACATACTACTCCCAAATAGATGCCTTGGCAGACTGAAAATGTTACGCTGAAGGAATCTAAGAAAATACTAGGTGCAGGAAGGGCTCTCTGACGCTACCCCGAGGCAGGCAGTAAGACCCTCACATAAGAGGTGGCCTCCGGTGCTCACTGCAGCAGCACATATACTAAAAAACTGGAACAATACGCACAAGATTAGCGTGGCCCCTGTGCAAGGATGACATGCAAATTTGTGAAGCATCCCGTATTTTTACCTCATATTATCTCTGGATTTCTTAGCCAGAGGAATAAAACTGGCAATCATTACAGATTAAAAACAAAACAAAACAAAACAAAACAAAAAACGGGGGGCCCCTTCCTGTACAGGTAGAGACACATCCCCATCTCTGAAGGTGGAGAGAAACCAAGACACCAAGAGGAACTGGAAAGAACGGGGGGGCTGAGTCCCCCCCCATTCATCACCGTTAGCTCCTACCCCTTTCTCCGATCCTACTTCCCTATGACTTTCCAATCTTCATCACATAAAAACAGTCCAGTTTAGCCATTTCTTTGGGTCTGCATTTCTTTATTAAGGCTCCTGTAAAATTTATATTAAATACATTTGTATGTTTTTCCCCTGTTAATTTGTCTTTGCTGGTCTAATTTTCAGACCTAGCCAAGGCCTGAGGAAAACTTTTCCTCTCCTGCATTCCCAGCCAGGGGAAAGCTGTTCATCTGAAGGAGCAGGAACTCTGCCTTCACGTGTCTCATACTGGCAACCAAAGTTCTAGTTTAATTTCCTCAACAACAGTCATAATCTCCACACTGGTAAATATTTCCATTTCCCTGGACAGAGTAACTGGGCACAAAGCACGAGAGAGGGGCTGCCCATGACAGCCAGTGTGACGGACAGCGCAGGAGAGAGGATGTGGACCACTGGCCCTGCTATCAGGGATGGAGCCTCTGAACGCCCCCACCCTGCTGACGGACAGCGCAGGAGAGAGGATGTGGACCACTGGCCCTGCTCTCAGGGATCGAGCCTCTGAACGCCCTCACCCCCCTGACGGACAGCGCAGGAGAGAGGGCGTGGACCACTGGCCCTGCTCTCAGGGATGGAGCCTCTGAACGCCCTTGTCTTCCCTGATGGACAACGCAGGAGAGAGGATGTGGACCACTGGCCCCGCTCTCAGGGATCGAGCCTCTGAACGCCCCCGCCCCCCTGACAGACAGCGCAGGAGAGAGGATGTGGACCACTGGCCCTGCTCTCAGGGATGGAGCCTCTGAACGCCCCCGCCCCCCCGCTGCTTTCATCAATTTCCTGCGTGTCTGAACACAGGTCCTTTACTCGTCAGCCTGGCCCATTTTGAACACAGTAATCATAAACAGGGACGAGAGAGTACCAAAGTGGATCCACTGCGGTACCAAGTTCAAAACACGACTCAATCATGAATTTTGCCCTCCTGGTTACCTGAGATCACAGCTATCTTCCCAGACCCGTGCTCTTCTAGAGCGATTCTCTCTGCTTCCTCCATCAGCAGCATGCCAAATCCCTAGGGGGAGCAAGGAAGGGGTGAGGGATTAGAGAGGGAACGAAGGCCATTAAGAGAGGCCTGTAAAACAAGAAGGCTGTAATTTAGCAGTTGTTAAAATCTGTTAAAAAGAACGACAGAAATCTACTTACAAGTGTAAGGAAAAAGAAACAATTCAATCATACTCAAAGTGCACAGCAGTTGGCTAGTGAAAAAGGTTTAACTTTCCAACAAGAGCCCCCAGATGGTACTCTGTAATCGAGCCACAGCAAGGGGCAAAGTCCCTCAGCTGTCGTCTCTTTTGAGGTGACTTCAAGGCAGTCTCCAGGTGACAGAAGTCTGGGGCAGCAAGTCTTTATTAGTCACCACTACGCCTTCTAAAAGGGTTTGGGAGCCGAGCGTGGTGGCGCACGCTTGTAATCCCAGTACTTGGGAGGCTGAGACAAGAGGATCGCAGGTTCAAAGCCAGCCTCTGCAACTTAGCGAGGCTGTCAGCAACCTAGTGGGACACTGTTTCCAAATAAGAAATAATACATACATACATACATAAATGGGGTTAGAAATCAGGCAAGATACTCACATAATCAATTTTGGGGCTTAACCTAAGTCCACCATTACTGCTTTTAACACATTTTTCTGAAATTTTAAAAAGTGAGTTACTAATTTTTTTTTTTTTTTTGCGGTACCGGGGGTGTTCTACCTCCGCGCTACACCCCTGGCCCTATTTTTTTACACTTTTATTTTGAAACTGGGTCTCACGAAGTTGCGGAGGGCCTCACTAAGTAGAGAGAGAGAGAGAGAGAGAGAGAGAGAGAGAGAGAGCTGAGGCTGGCCGCGAACCCGGATCCTCTGGTCTCCGCCTCCCAAAGTACTGGGATTACAAGCGTGCGCCACCACGCCCGGCTGTGAGTTACTAATTTTAGGCTGTTTGGGGTTGGACTAAGGTTCCACTATATCTGATGCAGCTTCATTTATGAAATGCTTTAATATTTCATAAGAGCTTTCACATCACCATCTCACCTGATACCCACAGTAAGTAGATCCACGTAACATTTCTGGTATTCGATGATTCCTGATTTTCAAGAGCAGCAACTTCACAGGGCTCAGCCCGATGTACTCGATTTGGCTGAATCTGTTTGTCCCTCCCTCTGCCCCCATAGTGATGGTAAGTCCCAACGGGAGCAATGTGGAGAGAAAACACCACCGAACAACTGAAATATCCACTCTTTTACTTCCCTTCCCTCTTTCCTCCTTCTCCACTTCCTTTCCCCCTCTCACCCCATTCCTCTTCTCTTTTCCTACTTTGGGCAGGTTCTTAATTATAAGCCAAAGAGAAACCGAATACAGGATACCTGGTGCTGAAATTTCGTGGGGTCCCGGCTGCTCACAGGGACGACACTTCCATACACGTGCAGTTCTCGGACTATGGAGACACCTCCGCCCAGTTCGAAGCGGAAAGTTTCCTCTGAACACTTTCGCAGCCGCAGGAGGCCAATTAGAATGTCCTGATCAGGATCCTCGTATGACAAGAATGTCTCCCAGCCACCATTTGCAACATAATCTCTCCTGACCAATTCAACCTGTTGAACAGAAAGCCATAAAACGTATTTTCCCAAATTAAAGAACCAAGTTTAGTTTTATAATTGCACATGTTTATTTAGGCTAATATTCAGTTAGGAATAAAGAGTGAATCATCACTAATTATGTTTCTTTTTACTTGTCTCCTTTCAAAGAGCATCAAAATTCAATATGAGTTCATGCCTTGATCATAAGCTATTATAAATGGAGAACAATTTTGCAAATATGTGAACTTAATTAACCTGAGATTCTCACAGATATTCAGCTCAGTGAATACTTCATGTATTTAAACCTTTGACCTTCCAGGAACAGTCTCTAAGATAAAATTACAGATGATGTCGCAGGTATACCTCCTGGGAGCATCCCCCTCCCTCCAAACTGTCAGATGCTCAATGGTTTCATTTTCTAGTCCTTACTTCCTCCACTAAAACCTGCTTTTTGGGGGGGGGGTGATACTAGTTCCTTGTTCCATGATGGGATTTAAGAAAGAATGGTTTCACACAGGGCTCTTAAAATATTATGCCTTGTTGAGGGATAATTATATTACAGAAAATTCAATCACCAGAGAGTAGCTTTTGGGGAGAACTTTGGTGGTAGCAACCTACATAGATTTTTGACTCGACTCATTGCACAGATGGCCCTGGTACTTTGCATAAAAGTGAGCAGTATGTAATAATATGCACACATATAGAAATCTACATATTTGGACCTGGATACAACATGGGTAAAAGGGCAGATTATACCCGAAGTGAGGTAAACAATTCAAACCAACATTTATATTTCTCTTCAATTTAATGTTTGCTAAATAACTGGATTATATAAGAATTTGGCAAAATGATTATGTTTAGCCTAGTTTTTCCCTTAAAAGGCCCTAAATATGTAATATGTTAACTTAATTGAACAATTTCTGCTAAGAACAGAAACATCAATGCCGGTCTTTCTCTAATGGGGTTCCACAAGAATTACACCCCACAGAAAATCAGGTACATAGTTAGACTCCACCCCCTCTCTCTATATATGAGTGAAGTAATTCGTTATATAGAATGAGTGCTTTAGGGCATTACACTTAATTTTTGTGGAAACTCATTTATTCACTTGATTATCACCAATGGGCAAGGGTTTAACAGCTATACACAGAGATAAGCAGATAAGCTCTACCTGAGGGCAGCCACTATGGCTGTGTGGCTATTTACATCAGGATTAATTAAATAGAACCAAACCCTCAGCTCCTCCTTTGTACGAGCCTCGTTTCAAGTGCCTGACAGTGACACGTGACTAGAGGCTGCCCTACTGGACAGCTCTGATCACAGCACGTTTGCCACGGCTCTTCGATAATTCAGTTACCCTCGTATTTGGCTTTCCTGGCCCGATGTCTGTATCTGATCTCTGCTCTGAGTTACTAATTCACTTCTAGGACTCGGTACTATCTATAAGAAGGTGGGATCCACGCTTGGCAAAGACAGAAGCAGCTGACCTGGTATGGCCGGACTTTGTGATGAATTTCTTGGATTCCAACCTCTCTGGTTCTCACATCTCGACACTGTTTAAAAAAAAGGGGGGTGGGGGATTAAATTGGTAACTAATTCAATGTTTATTTAAAACTCTTTTATTTAAACCAAACTCTGGGCTCAAAATTAAGTTTCAAAACAATTGACATGGAGATTAAAAAAAAACATGAATTTTAAAAGGACCCATTTTTCTTTTTGTACTGGGGATTGAACCTAGGGGCATTCTACCTCCAAGCTACACGCCCAGTCCTTTTTATATTTTTATTTTGAAACAGGGTCTTGCCAAGTTGCTGAGTCTGGCCTTGAATCTGTGATCCTCCTGTTTCAGCCTCCCAAGTACTGTGATTACGGGCGTGTGCCACCATGCCCAGCTTTAAAAAAAAACTCATTTTAGCTGGGTGTGGTGGCACATGCCTGTAATTCTAGTACTTGGGAGGCTAAGACAGGAGGATCACAGGTTTGAGGACAGCCTCTGCAAGTAGTGAGACTTTCATCAACCTAGTGAGACCCTGTTTCAAAATTAAGAAATAAAAATAATGCTGGGGTATAGCTCGGAGGTAGGCCCTGGATTCAATCCTCAATACCACACACACACAAAAGGACCCATCTTTGATAAATCTGAGGATGGGGGAAACCAGAATGGAAATTTGTAAAGTTATACTATTTTACTTTTAAAATAAATTTAGAAGCTGGGTGTGGTGGCGCATGCCTGTAATCCCAGTACTTGGGAGGCTGAGACAGGAGGATTATAGGTTTGCAGCCAGCCTCAGCTACTTAGTGAGGCCCTCTACAACTTAGTGAGACCCTGTTTCAAAATAAAACATAAAAAAAAAAGAATAGGGCTGGGGGTGTAGCTCAGAGGTAGAATGCCCCTGAGTTCAATTCCCAGTACCACAAAAAAAATTAATAAATAAAAAAATAAATTTAGAAATCAAAACATACCAACGTATAATATAATCTTGGGGGTAAAGAACATAAGACATAAAGTTAGAAAATCGTTTTGCCCAGGGAATATACAATTCCAAACTATGTATATATAGAAGAGTAAAAAGCAAATTCCTAAGTTCTTAAAATCTTTGCTGTTTTATGGCAGTTAACATTATTGCTATTGCCATATTGATATCATTTTATACAAATATAGAAAATACATGTTAATGATGGCTGGTGTTTCTGCAGAGGAGGGCACTGTGCAAGAAAGGATAGAGGGAGGGAGGAAGGAAGGAAGGGAAAACAGAGGAAGAAACCTAGAGTCACGTATTCCAGTCTGAACTACAGCTCCGCATGGTGCTCTGCGCATGCCCAGGAGGCACAAGGCCACCGCAGACGCTGCCAGCGCAGTGCCTGGTGTGCAGGGCCGCGCATCTCTGCGCAGCTCTGGCCTCTACTCCTCCACCCAGCGTGCAGGCCACACAGCCTGACGTTTATGACCACGAAATCCTTCCATTATTCACTTCAATGTCCTCTAATATACTTTCCTCTACAGAACAAGCCATATACATTATTTTCAGTATTCTAACATTTTCCACTAGTGAGAAAAGATTACTCTAGGAAATTTGCCATGCAAACTATTCTACTAATATATTTCCAAAGGACTGCTACCTGTGTATGGAGTTCCATGAAAAAATAAGAGCTCATTATTTAGTTTTACAAAAACCAAAGCTATTGCTATGCCCTGGGAACCAGCCCAAGATAATACCTGGCTGTTGTAGACTGCAGAGCAAACAAGGGGCATCGATCGCTGTAATTCTTGATCTACTACATGTAGACACTGTCTTTTAGCTACAGCATCCTATATGGTAGCTTGCGTAGGGATCTATTATAGTCACAGGCTCTCAATGAACACTTGCCTGCTGTTTCTCTCTTCCTCTTGTTTTTTGTTTGGGGGAGCACGCTTTTTTATAAAGGCAGAGATGGTGTGTGCTTACTTTCTTAAAGTAGTTTCTATGGGAACTAGATGTCTTTTGGCTATGATCAAATGTGTCTTCAGATTCAACCCCAGTCTCCGTAACAGATGCTAGTGAGGGGGCAGGGTTAAAGAAGATGGATGGACGAGGAGATTACCAGTGACCAGGCCTGACAGTCCCCTCAGCAGTGGTATTCCCAGAGGCAGAGGAGATAGAGAACAAGGACAGCATGCGACTGGACAGCACAGCAGGCACATGCTCTTGTTTGGTGCTGTTAATTATTACTCTAGATCCATCTGCTTTTTTTCTAGAACTCAATGTTTTTTTTGGTAGAGTAAGCCAATAATGTTTACAGACCCTCTTTTGGACAATGTTCTAAAAAATCTTATCTGTGATTATCTGAGTGAGAATGTCAAATGTCCTGGTAAGGCTACAAACGCGGTAGGCAATCATCGGAACAGTGTTTCTCAAAGCATGAGAACCTCGTACACAGGGCAGCAGAACCCAGATCTCTAGAGGAGAGCCACAGCCAGCGCCTTGGCAGGCTCCACTTCCAGCTTCTCTCCCAGCAGCTCTCAGAAATTTCTATGGCACTGAGTTTCAAACCTTCCTATGACTTAAGAATCAACTATGAAGAGAGACCACTAAGTTACATACCCCTCTGATCTTTCAGGGCCAGCAGAGAGGAGGTGCTTAGTAAGTAGCAGTAAAACAATGAGTGGCTTGAATAAACACGGGTGGGTGAGGGAGCCCGAATAAGTGGGGCAACAGCATCGTTTTGTAATTATTTCCTGCACTTAGTCCTAGTCTCTTCAACGGATCCTAATTTCTTTTGAGGAACCACATCTTAATCTTCTTCCATAACCTGCTGGTCCAGAACTGAACACCCAATACTTTAAAAGAAAAGGTGTTTTTGAGAACAGAAGTGGCGCACATAGTAGGTCATCAGAGCAGGTAGAGAAAACAACCAGTACACCGACGAGCCTCCACTCTGGTAGAGGACGGCGGAGGGGACGAGCCTCCACTCTGGTAGAGGACGGCGGAGGGGATGAAGGCAGAAGGCAGCCTCTGCCACGGCTCCACAGCTTCTCTGCGGTACACTGAAGACCCCCTTCGACATATGCAAGCTTTCCCACCTGACTGTAAGAGCAGCTTGTACAGCAGCAGCCCGAAGACCGTCTACATGATGACTCCTCAGCGATCACGGGCTGAGGTCGGCTTTCCTCTCACCTGAATCCCCAGGTCCTTCATTCGCGCGAACGCCAGCTCTCTCAAGTTGCCATGCTCCACTCCCGAGCTCACCAAGGGCATGGGGATATCTCTGTAGGAGAAAAACACCAGCTGTGGCAAAACAGAAATCGTTCTCCATGGCAGAAAGGAGGGGCATTAAAAAAGGAAAAACAAAGCAAAAAACCTATGAAGCGGGCAGGGAAACAGAGGCTGGAAGTCAAAACCAGAAAGCAAAGCTCAGAACTTCCCCATGCCTCAGTTTCCCATCTGTGAAACTGATTTTCATCAGTTCAGGGAGACAGGGAGTTCAGTTCATCAGTTTCTGGGAGACACAGGGGATGGAAATCACTTTATGAGATTACCAAGTACAAAACCAATGCCCAAATGCCCAGTAGCCATTAGTAAGGACTTTTGGCTGAAAAGACATCTGCACTAAATTAAACAAGAAATAAAATATAAAAAATAAACTTCACTCTGTTTAATGAGAAGAAATAATGATTTCTATGAATGTACTGCTTTGTAGCTTAAAAACACTTCCCCACACAGTAGCTGAATGAAAATGCAGCAAGTTCGAAAGGCTCGCGTAGCCAACGACTGGTCTCAAAGAGTATTTTTTACCCTCATTTCCCAAAAATCTAAATTAGAAGTGACTCTGGGTTAGAAGAATAACCGTTTGTCCAAAGATGAGAGGAGATAGAATTTAATTCCGAGCATTAATATAAAGTGCCAAGTACCAAGCAGGAAATGTCAATCAAAAGTTGAAGTTATACGTTCGATTTTAGTAGCCCCAATGCCCTCCTCTAGAAAAAAATCAGTATCTAAAGAGACAGTGGCTATGTTAAAAAAAAATTCTGAAGAATATGCTCAGCACATCTGCTCCCTATTCAAAGACAAAGCTCCAATTGGCATTGTCTAATATTTGGTTGATCAGAAGAACAATGTGAAGAATATATCAATTATCTTTTCTTCTCATTTTGCTTTTGAATTAACTTGAGTCTTTTTCTTCTATTTTCACTTGTCCCTTCATATGTTAAATACAATTACTTAATTCATTTGTTTGATTCTAATAAGATATTCCTCACTCAAAAGTATGAAAAGCTAATCAATTAGCATAAAGAGCTATACACAACAAGTCTATTAAGCTCTGGGAGCCCATAGCTTTCATAAAACACTGTAAAGACAAAAACACACCAGGGAGTTTAAAAGGAGTGACAAACACACAAACGCATGCGCGCGCGCGTGCACACACACACACACACACACACACACACACACACACACATTTTAGAATGATGAGTACATATGGTTTACTTGTAGTAACATAAACTTATATCTGGAACTATCATTACTAAAATCAAATATATCTTAAAGTTAGTAATCAGATGAAACTGAATAAAGGCTATTAAAGTAAAAAGTAGCTGGGTATGGTGGCACATACCTGCAATCCCAGTACTTGGGAGGCAGACAGAAGGATTGCAGATTTGAGGCCAGCCTCAGCAATTTAGCAAGACCCTCAGCAACTTAAGGGAGACCTGGTTTCAAAATAAAAAGGGCTGGGGGTGTTGCTCAGAGGTAGACTGCCCCTGGGTTCAATCCCAGGACACACAAAAAATAATAAAATAAAAAGTATGATTTATTTTAACAAGAAATATATACATATATAAGTAAAAACTATGATTTATTTTATCAAGGAATATATATTTAAATATTTGCTGTTTTGTATAAGCTAAAGGTAGTCTTCTAAATGCTCTTTTTTACCCTGAAATATTTTATAAATAATTCACAAATATATGAAATATATGATTGTGAATGACAAACATATTCAATTCTTTCTATTCATGGTAGTTATCTGGATACGCATACATATATTTCTAGTCTGGAGGGAGGGTCCTGCAGGCTCTATGGCAGGGACCTCATTTTCTACATTTGGCTGCATTTTCTGCAGAGAGCAGTGGCGGGAACAAACAAGCAGCTACATCTGGAACCAGGAGCTGAGAGTTGGATCGGGCAGGGCCTGGTCCTTTTAATATCCCTCTCTCACGAGAACTGCGAAAGGTCACATGGGAACCATTCCAGCGCACACCCCCAGTGACTAGACTACCTTTTCTTTTTTTAAATAATGTGCTTTTATTGGTGCATTATAGTCTCACATCATAATGTAAATCGTGTTGACAGTGACAAACATGCACACAGCACCTGGTGGGCATCGCCCCCACCTCCCCATTTCCTGCCCTCCCAGTACAGAGTACTGAGGTTGACGTTGGTATATTCACATATGTCGATGGTAGTATTTCCATTAATGAACCTCAGTCTTCCCCATTCCCTTCCCCTAGAACACCTCCCTGGCTCCACTGGGATTTCTCCTCCATTGTCTGGCGTCCCTCTGGTATGCCCATTACTCTCTAGCTTGTGAATATTAGTAGACCTCCTTTTAAAGGTTCCGCCATGTCCCAATCCATCACCCTGGGGCCAACCTCCAATCACAGTGAACCCTTGGGGTGCACGCACACCACACCCACACAAGCCACAGCACACTGTATGCCTTTATTATCTTCTAAATGTTTATGGGATCTGTAGTGATGTCCCTCTTTGGTGTCTGAAGTTAGTCATTGCTGCCCTCTCTTTTTTTCCTTAGTCATCCTGGCTAGAGGTTAGTTGATTTCATTGATCTTTTGAAAGAACCAACTTTTGATTTTGCTGGTTTTCTCTATTGGTTTCCTGTTGCAATTTCATTGATTTCTGCTCTAATTCTTATTTCTTTTCTTCTACCTACTTTGAATTTAATGTGTTATTGTTTATCTAGTTTCCTAAGGTAGAAACTTAGATTTTTTTTTTTTTGGTGGTAATGGAGATGGAACCCAGGGGCATTCTACCTCCAAGCTACACCCCCAGCCCTATTTTGTTCTTTATTTTGAAACAAGGTCTCACTACGTTGCGGACGGCCTCACAAATTGCTGAGGCTGTCCGTGAACCTGCGATTTTCCTGTCTCAGCCTCCCAAGTACTGGGATTACAAGCGTGTGCCACCATGCCCAGCAAAACTTAGATTTTTTATTTTTCTTCTTTTCTAATATATGCATTCAATGCTATTTTAAATAACGAACTAGTATTTTTTTTTCTGGTGCTGGGGGCTGAACCCAGGGGGCATTCTACTTCTGAGCTACACCCCCATCCCTATTTTATTTGGAAACAGGGTCTTGCTAAGTTGCTGACAGCCTCGATAAGTTGCTGAGGCTGGCTTCAAACCTACAATCCTTCTGTCTCAGCCTCTCAAGTACTGGGATTACAGGTGTGCACCACCACGCCTGGCACAAACGCATACTTTTAAAAAGACACTAGGGCTGGGGATGTAGCTCAGAGGTAGAACGCTTGCCTAGCATGTGTGCAGCCTTGGGTTTGATACCCAGCACTGCATAAATCAATAAATAACACTAAACATTTCAAGAGAAGCAAACTCTCTATGGAAACTTTTATCAGACAGTGTTGGTAAGCAGAACCGTATGATAGAAGGAAAGAATTCCTAGTAGGCTGCTACACAATTTGTGGGACCCAGTGCAAAATGAGAATATGTGGCTCCTTATGAAAAAAATATTAATAATTCTAAGACGGTGACAGCAGAGCACTAAGCTGAGGGCAGGGCCCCAGGAAGCGGCGTGGGGTGCGTGTTCCTGAGGCCGGCCCTGATCGCCAGAGAGGACCTGGCGACGCGGGACTCACGGTGATGCTGGCAGCACAGAAATGCCCTTAAATTTATGTCACTAGAGAAATGAAAAGTGGCTTTAATGGTCTCTGGCAGTGACGTGCCTAAAGTATACCATATGGAAGTTGCTCCTCACTAAGGAACAGAGATGTGGCAGTTGCCACTTTCAATGATAGTCTCTTTCACTGACACTGAGGGGAAATAATTCTCCAAGTGCTAAGCATCTTCTATGTGCAAGGACTGTAGGCAGCAGCCTGGACTCCACTCAGACACTGCTCCAATCTTCCAGTTCAAAACCAAGGCCAAAGGACTGCCTCTTTGAATTTGTTACATCCATCTTGGTAGGAGGTAAAATTATTTTTAGGTTTCTCAATTTACTTCAATCTAGCTTCACTTTCTTGCCTTGAAGAGAGATTACATACGAGAATATTCACTTTTCTAATCCAACAGGTAACATTTCAAGCCTAGAGGTGCTGATATTTGCAATTTGCTCATCAAAAACCTTTCAAAGTGAGTCTAGAGCCGGCTTTTGTCTGAAGTTTCTCATGCTTCTGGTGTGTTTTGGTTGCAAATTGATATTCCTATTCTGACGCCTCAGAGTGATTTAAATATCACATCAAGGCAGACAGCTGTCAAATAGCCCGAGGGCAGCGGCAGTTTAATGTGACTCCATCACGAGTCTGGACAGAATTTTACACTTAATCATTAACTGCACCCTTCAGGGCTAGAATACAGACTCTTCTATCAGGACGCTGCTTTGTAAAAACACCCAGAAACACGTTATTGACTCAATTGTCATAAAATTAAAAAGCGTAAAATAGTTTAAAAAAGTGTTGGGGGCGGGGGTGGAAAATAACCAATCAAAACCAACAAGCAATCTATCAGTAAAATATAGCAAACAAAGAAAGTATAAAATACTGTGTTCTCACTTGAATTACCTTCCTTCCCTTGGTTCCTTCGGATACCTGCCTAAAAAATAGTTCCTAAAATCTTTTTCTCCACATAAACCTTGTAAGTTCAGCTTCGTTAATTAACAGCAAACCTGTCTGTAACTGGAAGTGGCAGGCTGCCACTAGGGGAATCTACACAGAAACAGAATAGCAATATACACAGCAAAAACTGTGTACTTATTCATACACCCCTTGTTTCAAAACGAAAAGGATTTAGGACAGTATAATAATGATGAAAAGAAAAAAAACAGATGCTTAGATCCTTTACCATGGGTAATTCTTCTCATAGGTTATACTGCTATAAGATATTATGTTTAGCCGGGCGTGGTGCGCACACTTGTAATCCCAGTACTTGGGAGGCTGAGACCGGAGGATCCGGGTTCGTGGCCAGCCTCAGCTACTTAGTGAGGTCCTCTGCAACTTCGTGAGACCCGGTTTCAAAATAAAGTATAAAAAATAGGGCCGGGGGTGTAGCTTGGAGGTAGAACGCCCCTGGGTTCAATCCCAGGTATCGCCAGAAAAAAAAAAGATATTATGTCAACAATGTTAAAAAGTTCCATGTACATGGGTTTTAGTGGAGACCTGGATAATTTTCTAAAAAGGTACAGAAAAACTGTTACAGAGGAAAAACCTAAATAAACTTTCTAGATACACTTGCTCTTGGTTGACTTAAAAACCACTAGTTCTGCCAGGTGTGGTGGCGCACACTTGTAATCTCAGTACTTGGGAGGCTGAGACTGGAGGATCCGGGTTCGCGGCCAGCCTCAGCTACTTAGTGAGGCCCTCCGCAACCTAGTGAGACCCTGTTTCAAAATAAAGAATAAAAAATAGGACTGAGGGTGTACCTCAGAGGTAGAATGCCCCATGGGTTCAATCCCCAGTTCTGAAAAGAAAAAAAAAAAAAACAAAAAAAAGAAAAAAATAAAAACCACTAGTTCTGGAGCTCACATAACTGGGCAATGTGTTATTGGTCTCCCATGACTTTGCTGTAGACCACACCTCTGACATGTGGTAGTATGATGACTGCCTAGGTCACTCTTTGGGGGTCTAAAGACCACTTTTACTGAAAACCCTGACTCTGCCATCAGGAGTGATGGTGCACGCCTGTAATCCCAACTATGGGGGAGGCCGAGGCAGGAGGCTCGCAAGATGGAGGCCAGCCTGGGCAACTTAGCAAGACCCTGTCTCAAAAAGAAAATGTTTTTGAAAGGGCTTGGTATATATATCAGTGGTAGAACATCCCTGGGTTCGATTCCCAGTACTGCATTAACAACAACAACAACAAAACCACAATAACAACCAAAATCACAGGCTCTTCACTTGGGCCCCCAGATGTCCAATGGGTGGCTGGAACGGGATGAAAAGGTGTGGGATCTCTGCTATAAAATTGTGTCTGTCTCCTTTGCTGACTTAACCTTGGGTCAGATTCTACTCTGCCCTGCACGTAGACATGTTACTCATTTGAGAGATGTTTTATCCAAACTGTAATAGAGGGTTGACGACCTGGAGTGTTAACCTGTAACCCTGTGTGTGTGTGTGTGTGTGTGTGTGTGGTACTGGGGATGGAACCCAGGGGCATTCTACCTCCGAGCTACACCACTAGCCCTACTTTTTATTCTTTATTTTGAAACAGGGTCTAAGTTGCAGAGGGCCTCTGCTTAAGAGGCAGCGTCTCCATCCCAGGAGCTTGCGGGGTCACGGGCATGGACAGGAGTAAGGAGGAGAGGCTACTACGGGGGGGCATCAGCGGAGATCTCCAGGAACTCCTGCCAGGCTTCCCGTGCCTCTCATGGTCTGGTGTTTCCGCTCCTGGTAGCTGGCAGATGTCTTTAGCCTTAAAGGGGAAAAGGAGCCAGGCGTGGTGGCGCACACTTGTAATCCCAGTACTTGGGAGGCTGAGACTGGAGGATCCGGGTTCACAGTCAGCCTCAGCTACTTAGTGAGGCCCTTAGCAACTTAGTGAGACCGTTTCAAAAGAGAGAATAAAAAAATAGGGCTGGGGGTGTAGCTCGGAGGTAGAATGCCCCTGGGTTCAATCCCCAGTACTGCAAAAACAAACAACAACAACAACAACAAAAACTGTTAGCATAAGATCACATGATTAAATAAGAACTGTATGGAGAGCACTGAACAGTGATGCCCAGCAGAATCACATGGTCCCAGATGTCGACTAGTAAACAAAACTTCATAGGCCGCCTCAACTCTGCACAAGCCACGTCTAACAATTCAGTGATTACTGAGAACAAAAATAAGTTAGAGTAAGTTAAATTTGAGTCAGTTTTAATGTAGTACAGTCATCCCCCATTATCTGTGAAGGACTGGTTCCAGGACCCCCTGCAGATACCCCAATCTGCAGATGCTCAACCCCTTCTATGAAATGGTGTGCTGCACACACACGTGCATTGTCCTGCATACTTTAAATCATCCCCGATGACTTACAATGCCTAACACAATGTAAATCCTATGTAAATAGCTGCTATACGGTATTGTTTAGGGATTAACAAGAAAAAAAGTGCAATACAGATAGTATTTTCCCCCTGAATATTTTCGAACTGAAGTTGGTTGAATCCATGGATTTGGAACCCACAGATATGGAGGGTCACTGTACACATAAAGAAAATATGAATAGAAAAAAAGTACAAAATATTATTAGCCACAGTAACAGTTTATAAACAGTAACATAAAGTAACATATCTGGAGGAATTCTTCCTATTCTTACTGCAAAACAAATGCTTTACTGAACCTTCCACTATGCTACATAAAATGAAAATAATGAATTCTAATGGAACCTTGTATGACATCAAATATATTAAAAGCACCAAAAAATATAAAAACAAAATGAAATGAAAAGCACTATGAAGGTTTTTGTCTTCATACTAAAGTCTAGCAAGTGGTCATCTTCAAAGTTCAGCGAGTGGCCAGCCCCAAGCATGCCTCTGACGCCACGCTGTCAGATGACCTCACCCGCAGTGCTCCCCATGTTACTCATCACTGTCCCAACAGAACACTGTCCTCAGACTCACCGAGGGCATTACTAACTCCACACTGTTCCAGAAGCCTCGCCACTACCTCTTGCTTTATGGTACTCCTTTAAGTTTTAATTCACCCACACATATGATGTAATGGAGCATCACTTGCACCCCCGAGCCCACGTACACTTGATGGCAGCTCCTGCGCATGCGCTTTCAGGGTGACATCGGATGCCCTTGCTCTCCACGGTGTTGGCGGGCCAGAAGAATGACCCATAGCAATATTTCACAACATCCGTAAAATTAAGCTTTTAATGTCTCGGTGACTCTTGACTCACTGGTTAGAGTAGTAGGAAATTTCAAGCTGAAAACGAAGGGGGAGAAGGCAGATCCTTCACCTGACGGCCTGTGCGGTCTGTCCTTGCTACTTTGGGTGAGAAGACTGGGAGTCCAGATGTGAGACTGGTGTCTGTTCTGAGATGGCTGCTGGGAAGACGTCACTGCTCTATGGTGGTCCAAGTCGGTTAAACACAGATGACCTTTTCCCTTTGCCTCTGGCAATGATATTCATCGCATCCTTATTTCCTACTGCAGTAATTTAAATTTTCTGAAACACTCTCAAAGTCACAGGAAAAGTACAAATGACTCGTTTTCTGAACTATTTGAAAGTAAGTTGTGAATGAGATGTACCAACACGCTCAGAATACTTTAAGTATTTCCTATAAGGATATTCTCTTATGCAACCACGAACCAACCATCCAAATCAGGACATTAACATGGACACTCTCCTGCTGTCTAATCTTTGACCCCATTCGGGTTTCTCCAGTGTCCCAATAAAGTCCTTCATAGCAAAAAGGCCCAGCTCAGAACCTTGTGTTGTATTTAACTGTCATGTTTCTTTAGTCTCCAAAGAGAGCTAACTCCCTGACTCTGATGTCTTCATAATAATAACAGGCCAGTTAGTTTTCAGAATGCTCCTTGCTTTGGGTCTGCCTACGTTGCCTCATGACTCGCCTCAGCTGCGGACTTGTGGCTGCAGGACAGAGGTGATGCTGCATTCTCAATCCGTCCTAGCAGGTGGCACAATTGTGCTTCCCAGTGTTCCTGATAAAGTTCACTTTGATTCGCTGCCAAGCTTCTCCTCCGTCAAGGTATTCTTTTCAACTCTGTAATTAGTATGTTCCAGGGAGATATCCTTAAACTATGTACAGTCAAGTCCAGTGATTTTAGTAGGTGTAAGTAGTCAGCAGGTAATTATGTTCTTCAAAGTTACTACCAACACTGAAGAAGGAAACTCTGAGCTATTACTGCTAGGGGGAATATAGGGTTAGATTCCTGTGAGCCCCTGGCCACAGATTTTGGTCATTCATCAATATATAACCTTATTTGAGGTGTGTTTCTGTTTAAAGACATTTTGTTTCATATATGTTGTAGATTGCCACACTGAACTCCTGCCTGAACAAAGGCCACCTAACACATGTATTTCCTGCATAAAGCACATCACTGTCTTCCTGCACACAGAAGCAACGGACAGCACGTCAACACTATGTTTGGGGGCTGTTTTAAAGAGCAAATCCCAGCTGGCCGGGGTGGCTCACGCCTGTAATCTCAGTACTTGGGAGGCTGAGACAGGAGGATCACAGATTTGAAGCCAGCCTCAGTAACTCAGCAAGCCTCTGCTATAAAATAGGGCTGGGGGTGTAGCTCAGAGGTAGAATGCCCCTGGGTTCAATCCCATTCCGCATAAGAAAAAAAAAAAAAAAAAGGACACTGAGCCCGGGGTGTGAGAGCCAGAACGAGAAGGCAGAGCGTCACCGGCCTGCCCTCAGCTGAGAATGTGTGAGGGGCGACTCGAAATTCTCAGTGCTCTTCCCGTCTCGGAATGATTTGTTTCAAAAGCCCCACAAGTATTGATTTTGAGTCCCAAATTTCACCAAGTAGGCAAATTTGCAAATATGGAATCTGCTTCTAATAGAAGATTGACTGTTGATGTTATGTTCTTGACTCATACTTACAGTTTACTGATTGAATTATGTGTATTAGTGTGGACTTGTGGACTCCTAATTTATTCTGTTAGTTATAACCTGTTAATATCAATATTTATTTTGATGCTGAAATTGTCCAACTCTGGCCCGTGGGAGCCTTCCAGCTGGTCTCCTTGGCCTCCTCTGAACACCTCCTTACTCTCTAGCACAAAAGGTTTTGGGTTCCTTTTGTACTTTCCTTGCCTAAGGCTTGCGATCAGCCATTTCTCCAATGATCCCTGGTTCCTTTTAGTGGAAGAGGATTTTTTGAAACCAAGATCTAGAAGTCAGGTGGCTTATTGCTATAAAACTTGCCCCTCCATTATATTTATTGTTATTTGTTCCATTTTAATTTATTTCTATATCTACCTGTATGTTGGGAACCATGAGTTTACACCAGCATCTTCTATTCCAAAACACCACAGTGTTCACTTTAATATTCTTCTTTTTCACATTGTAATTGCTTCTCAGATACAAAACCTAGCACTTATTATCCTTAATATATCTGCTGATTAGACTAGCCTCTGTATATAACCAATCTTGCTGCTGTCCCTGCTTCTCAATCCCTCTACCCCCACCCTGCTCCACTCTGACCTCGGTACCAGATCAGCTCTCTGCAGGAATGAATGCCCTGTTCATCAACTCCTTGAGTGATCTCTTACCCTGCCCTGGGCTCCTGCAGCTCTCTACCTCCCTCATGTGGACTGGTGGGACAGCTACACTGCTCAGCCCCACCTAAGACTTTTGGACTGAATTGTTCTGGAAGGGTTTATAAAGAGGGAGGACAATGTAAATTATTTTAATAGCTAACTTTTCTATTTAGTATCTCCTGAGTATTTGTTTGTTGTTATATTTTTAAAAATAAAGAGAGCAGCCAGGCGTGGTGGCACACACTTGTAATCCCAGTACTTGGGAGGCTGAGACAGGAGGATCGCAGGTTCGCGGCCAGTCTCAGCTACTTAGTGAGGCCCTCCGCAACTTAGTGAGACCCTGTTTCAAAATAAAGAATAAAAAAAAGGGCTAGGGGTATAGCTCAGAGGTAGAATGTCCTGGGTTCAATCCCCAGTACCGCAAAAAAATAAAAATAAAAATAAAAAAATAAAAAGAGCATACAGACAATTTCGATCCTAGAGTTGGACCACTGATTTCCAAATTTTGAGAAATCAATATTCTGTAGCAGAAATATGGCATAAATGTCCTTTGACCTTTATGCAGAATCCACTGTTTTATATTCTTCATAATTCTCCTTAAGTAGCTGATAATTCTGCTTGTTTTCAGCATTCGCTGTTCTGTGTTAATAGTAACACAGAGCCGAGCGTGGTGGCGCATGCTTGTAATTCCGGTACTTAGGAGGCTGAGACCGGAGGATTGGGGTTCGCGGCCAGCCTCAGCTACGTAGTGAGGCCCTCCGCGACTCAGTGAGACCCTGTTTCTAAATAAAGAATAAAAAATAGGGCTGGGGGTATAGCTCAGAGGTAGAATGCCCATGGGTTCAATCCCTAGTACTACAAAAAAAAAAAAATAGTAACACAGTTTTGTGCTCAGTGGAATACTAGCCATAGCAGCTGATTATATATGCCCTTCGGCCTAGTATTTGTGATACCAGAATCCTGGCAGTTTTCAACACGGTGGTAGGAATATGTCTTAATGACCAAGGAGTACAATAATAGCTTTGTTAGGATTAGAGGTAGACAGGTAACTTTATGGCTTCAGAAATTTTTCTTTGATGTTAATGTTTCTAGTAAAAAAAAAAAATTACTGGGTGTGGTAGTATACACCTGTAATCCCAGTACTTGGGAGGCTGAGACAGGAGGATTGCAGGTTCTAGGACAGCCTCAGCCACTAGTAAAAAATTAATAAAAATAAAAATAAGTTGGAAAGGTACATGATTGTAAATGAGATCTTATTTTCTTTTAGGAAGAAAACAAATTACTTTATTTTCTTCGTGCCATCAGGAATATGTCAGTCGTTTTCCATATATTTATGTGAGTATCTGTAAAGAATGATGTTGCTACTCTTCCTTCTGAGGCTCCAGAGATAAGACACATGGCTACACTTTCTTCTCTTGTTCCCATTACTGTCTAGACTGAAGCAGCCCTGCAGAGGAACTCCCGAGCCCGTAAGCTCCTTAGCTGCGAGCGCCACGTGGGCTTCTTGACCGTCATGACTCGAGCTCTAACGCATGAGCACGTGGATGGATGAATACATATGACTCCAGCACAGTGGCTTGCTCATGCTGCCCTTGGCTGTCCATCCCCCTGTATTTACAGATAACATTCCAGATACTCCACTGTAAGTTAGAAAAAAAATTCAAAACCCTCAATATGAAACCAGACTATTTCCTTTAGAGTTGTAAACAGACAGACTAGTCAGCAATTATTTGGGGAATAAAAGGTACCACGCTACCTCTGTACTCGGTACACTCGAGTCCACGGAGGCACGAGGGCCAGGATCCGGGCCACCAGCTCGATCAGGTCGCTCGGAGAGTAACTCTTGTATCTTCCTGATTTCCAAAGCTCATATAGCCCAGTTCCACGAATCACCAGGGTAGGGTAGAGTTTCAAGCCATCAGGACGAAAAGCAGGGTTCTCAAAAAACTCCTGTGAATAGAGAACAGAAAATGACTCCTCCATTAGTCTTCACCACTCACAGTGAAATCGCAAGCCTGGACCAGTTCTCTCGCAGGCCCTGGGCTGCCCTTCCTTCCTGTCAAGGGGGGAGACACAGATAGGTCAGAAACTCATTGTTCTCTTGGCCTCAACGGAACAAAGCACGTGTGCGCTGGCCTCCAAGGCCCTCCCCACCCCGCCGTCTATGGCTGCCCACCTCACACTCCCTGCACCCACTGCCCTTCCACGTCTGCAAAGCCAATTTCCTCTGCCTGCAAAATCCATCAAGTTTTCTCGATCTAGCTAATCTTTGGGTCTCAGCCTAAATGAACTCTTCAGAGACCTTCCTAACCTTCAAATACTTGCTGCCACTTGAAAAAAAAATCCCACTGAACCCTGCATGTATTACTCGTTCTCAATAGCATCATACTGACAATTTATTCAAAATCTGCCTTCACGTCCAGTCTCCAGCCTCCTTTCATAATGGAATACATTTAAGTATTTCTTTTTTTTTTTTTTTGCGGTACCGGGGATTGAGCACAGGGGTGTTCTACCTCCGCGCTACGCCCCCGGCCCTATTTTTTTATAATTTATTTTGAAACCAGGTCTCATGAAGTTGCGGAGGGCCTCACTACGTAGAAAGAGAGAGAGACAGGGAGAGAGAGAGAGAGAAAGAGAGAGCGAGCGAGAGCTGAGGCTGGCCGCGAACCCGGATCCTACGGTCTCCGCCTCCCAAAGTACTGGGATTACAAGCGTGCGCCACCACGCCCGGACATTTAAGTATTTTTTTAAACTGATAAGAACAGATACTACACCTGATTTTAGCCGAAAGGCTGGGAAGTGATTAAGTATTTTTTAAAAGTGTTGATAAAAAGCCGGGCATGGTGGTGCATGCTTGTAATCCCAATACTTGGGAGGCTGAGACAGGAGATTGCAGATTCGCGTGCCAGCCTCAGCTACTTAGTGAGGCCCTCCTCAACTTCGTGAGACTCTGTTTCGAAATAAAGAATAAAATAGGGAGCCGGGCGTGGTGGCGCACGCTTGTAATCCCAGTACTTGGGAGGTTTAAACCGGAGGATCCGGGTTCGTGGCCAGCCTCGGCTACTTAGTGAGGCCCTCTGCAACTTAGTGAGACCTTATTATTTCAAAATAAAACCTTTTTCAAAATAAAGAATAAAATAGGGCTGGGGGTGTAGCTTGGGAGTAGAATGCCCCTGGGTTCCATCCCCAGTATCCTCCCATACACACACACAAAATGTTGATAAAAGCAAAGAATACAACAAGAAAATAAAGAAATAAGGTGACAGAGGCCATCTGGCTTACAAAACCTATATTGTTTACTATTTAGGTTTTTGTGTGTGTGTGGTACTAGGGATTGAACCCAGGGGCTTTCTACCTCCGAGCTACACTCCCAGCCCTTTTTATTAACTTTTTATTTTGAAACAGAGTCTCCCCATTGCTGAGGCTGGTGGTCTCAAAGCTGCGATCCTCCATCTCAGCCTCCCACGTACTGGGATTCAGGCGTGCACCACTGTGCCCAGAAAAAGTTTGCTGGGGCTGGGGATGTAGTTCAGAGGCAGAGTGCTTCCTAGCATGTGTGGAGCCCTAGGTTCAATCCCCAGCACCAAAAAAACCAAAGCTTACTGATCCCTAGATGTGACTATTTTGTCCTCAGGCCAACTGGCATCATGCCTAACCTGGGCGACACACCATTTGTTATCTGGACACTGAGCAATATCTCTAACTCATTTCCTGTTGGCACGGTCATTTTTTGTACTGCATCATCCCTGCTGGCTGCCTTATTTATTCGGGATGCAGCAAGGAGACACCAGGCATTCTCCTTGCTGTGACTTTGCACTGATCATTTGTCCCAATCTTGATTTTGCATGAAATGCACTGGACAAATGAAGGTAGACCATGCCGTTCCCTCCTACCCCACCCTGGCACTAGAATAAAGGTGGACACACCGTCCCCTCCTACCGCACCCTGGCACTAGTGGCTATCCAGCCAGTAGTGCTCGCTCTATCTTGGGAAATGTAAAAACATTGTCTATGTTATTCTTGCAAAACATTGCACTGCTTAACTTGCTTTTCAAAGAAAATTAACCATAGAGTTTTTGAACTCTATCATTGATTTGTCATGGTCTTACATGCCGTATTCTTTGTGCACCATGTGGGTGCACAGATATTCTTTTGTAATTTTGATTTTCCCTGTAGCATTTATTTTTAAAGATTCATCAGGTATTTAATAAATATTCTAGCAACCTACAAAGAGTACGTATGCAAGTCATTTTTTCCACTTAGTCTGAATCTACTTTGGAACATCAGAAAAGTACTGGTGGTTCCTGGAGACATGTGGACTGATATATTCCTTTTTGTAAGAATGAAGATACATTCTCCCAGTACTTGGGAGACTGAGACAGAAGGATCACAGGTTTGAGTTGCCTTCGTAACTTACCAAGCTCCTATTTCAAAATAAAAAAAAAAATAGGACTGGGGGTTTAGCTCAGAGGTAAAACGCCCAACTCCAATCCCCAGTAACACACA
>PVJS01029832.1:0-24510 GCA_004027185.1 Glis glis
TCATTCTTCACTGACATAGAAAAATCTGTCCTTAAATTCATTTGGAACAACAAAAAACCCAGAATAGCCAAAGTAGTTCTCAGCAACAAGAACCATGCAGGAGGCATCACAATACCTGACTTCAAACTATACTACAAAGCCATAGTAATAAAAACAGCATGGTATTGGCACAAAAGCAGACACATAGACCAATGGAGCAAAATAGAAGACTCCGAAACAAATCCACACACCTACAGCCAATTGATTTTTTACAAAGGGGCTAAAAACACCCACTGGAAAAAGGATAGCCTCTTCAACAAATGGTGCTGGCAAAACTGGCTAACCATATGCAGATAAATAGAAATAAACCCCACCTTCTCACCTTGTACAAGAGTCAATTCAAGATGGATCAAAGACCTAGAAATCAGACCAGAGACCTTGCAGCTACATGAAGAAGGCATAGGTCTAACACTTCAACACACAGGCACAGGTAAAGACTTCCAGAAAAAGACCCCAAAGGCACAGGAAATTAAAATGAGGATCAATACATGGGATTGCATTAAACTGAAGAGCTTTTGTGCAGTGAAGGAAACAATCAAGAACCTCAACAGAGAGCCAACAAAATGGGAAAAGATTTTTGCCAGTTCCTCTTCTGCTAGAGGACTAATATCTAGAATATACAGAGAACTTAAAAAAATCACCACTAAAAAAATAAATAACCCAATCAAAAAATGGGCAAGTGAACTAAATAGACACTTCACAGAAGAAACACAAATGGCCAATAAATGTATGAAAAAATGTTCAACATCATTAGCAATCAGAGAGATGCAAATCGAAACTACCCTGAGATTTCACCTAAGAATGGCAATCATTAAAAACACAAACAATAATAAATGCTGGTGAGGATGTGGAGAAGTAGGAACTCTAATACACTGTTGGTGGGATTGCAAATTAGTGCATCCGCTTTGGAAAACAGTGTGGAGGATCCTCAGAAGAATGGGAATGAACCTACCATATGACCCAGCAATACCACTTCTAGGCATCTACCCAAAAGAACTGAAACCAAACTACCAGTTTGGTTTCTATGTGTATCTATGTTTATAGCTGCACAACTCACAATTGCCAAACTTTGGAACCAGTCAAGATGCCCATCAACTGATGAATGGATTACAAGACTATGGGATATGTACACAATGGAATTTTACGCAGCCATAAAGAAGAAATTTACATCATTTACAGGGAAATGGAGAGAACTAGAGAACATTATGCTAAGTGAGATTAGTCAGTCACAAAGAGTGAAAAGTCAGATGTTCTCCCTAATATGTGGAAGCTAGGGAGAACAGGACTTAGAAGGCACTCCAGACAAAGAAGAAAACTTTAGATGAGCAAGAAGGGGACCTAACTGAGGGAGATGGGAAGGGGGAAGAGGGAAACCCACTAATGCACACAATGCATATACACAAATTTATCAGAGTCAATCACTATGCTGAGCATGAAAAGGAGGGAAGAGGGAGGGAATAGGGTGGGATTTGAGGGAGGGCTAAATGAGCAATGTGTGCATGTATGCTTCTGATACCCTGACACTTATCAAAATGTATAACTACAATGCACCAATAAATGAATATATTTTAAAAATAAATAAAATAAAATGTATTTTTTAAAATCTGGGACTTACCGATGTATCTCCTAGCAGGAGTGTGACCTAACTCCCTTCCAGGGAGCCACAGAGCCATCTCTTTGTTGAGGTGAATTCTAGACTTCCTATTTAGGCAAGGCCCTGATGTTGAAGGCATAACTTTTTATAATCCTGCTCTAAGGACACAGTATGAGCGATGTGGCTATAAACAGACTCCCCCCACAGCCCGCACCAACCATGTTTCCACAGGATGAGGGCCCCGTGGTGGGAATTCACTTGTGAAGGACAACTTGGCACGACTTTTTCCTTCAGCACACGTCTGCAGCTCTAGAACTTTTCAGCTGCGCAGCAGCTCCTTCATGATTCCATCTGAAGCCAAAAGAAAAGTTTTGCTAAGTCATCTGTATTTATAGGCATTTGATTTGTTAGCATACTAATGACCGATGTGCGCATATATACTTCTATTACCCTGAAACCCAACAAGATGTATGATTACAATGCCTCAATAAAAAAAGTAGCTTAAATAACAGGTGCACACTCACTTAAAGATTTAAAAAGAAAAGTCGGTGAATTGCTGATATACTTCCTAAAGGGAATCTTAGGACCTTAAATGTCACTTACTTGAATGAAAGAAAAGCACGCTTGAGAATAAAAAGATTAACTGAGAACTGAACTCTAAGGCAGGTATTTTTAGGAATCTTTGGTAGTATTTAAATGTCAGTTAGCTTAAGAAACAAAGTGTTTGTTTCTTGTAGTTGCTAGGCAAGATGCTGGGCTTGATTTGGTTTCCAGACATTTTTAAAAACCAGTGCTATGATTATAATAATAATAAAACAGTATCATCTTTTTTCCAATTAAATATTAAAATACTTAAGAACAGTGGCTTTGATGGGCTCATTACTTAACAGATTTTTTTCATTGTTTTGTGTACTCTCATTTCAGAATCCTGGATCCACGTACTCTTAAAAGAACATGTTACAACAGTTGTATTAGGCTGTATTTCTATTTTAACATAGACATCCATGTAAAGTCCTAGGGGCTCAACTTTGATGCCTTTTCTCTGAGTTCCTCCACCCTGTGATCATTATATTCCTGAGTCAGGAATACATTTTCTAAGACAAGGGAGGGGGCAGCATGTACCTCAGAGAAATTTTTCCCCTCAAAGTAGTGAAAACTTTTCTGTTGAATTATGATAAACTTCAGATATACATATAGAAAATACTTACACAAAAACCTCAACAAAGCTAGAAATATTAGATATCATTGTTAATGTACTTTTAACATAGATGATGTTTTTGTTTTATTATAAAGTTAATATATTTAAAATTATTTTTAAATCATACACTATAAAGAAGTATAAAATAAAAAGTCACAGCCTTTTTCTACCACTTCCTCAGATTACTTCAGTCTTACTTCCCAGGAATAATCATTGCTAACACTTTCTTGTGCCTAGGTATTTTTTAAATTTTGTTTTAAAATGTGTATTAGATTTATACCCTCAACTCATTTATTGTTAGAGTTTGAATGCACTCTTTGTCACCACCCAATCAAGAATTTTTAAAACTATTTTCTAGAAAAAAAAATGGAATCCCTGGTCCCAAAGCTTTCTGGCACTTCTCTGGTTGTAGCTCTCTCCCCCTTCCATTTCTGGCCAACACAAACATACAAGCCACAGGCACAACCAACTTACCACACACGGCATGAGAATTTCTGGGTGTGTTTTTAAAAGGTTAATGTATCTAGTTTCCCAGTTCTTAGCCTAGTCTAAATTTAATGTGCCAGTCAATCTCAATCTCTCTCTCTCTCTCTCTCTCTCTCTCTCTCTCTCTCTCTTTCTTCCTCCCTCCCTCCCTCCTTCCCTCCTTCTCTCTCCCTCTGGCTCTCCCTCTCCCTCTCCCTCTCTCTGTTTCTATTAGCTTTCTCTTGTTTTTATTATTTATTCTCATTTGTATTCAGGTACTCCAGGTACATGTGGAAGCTAAAACTACACTAACAAATTGTCACTAAAAGCCCTGGTCATATCCACCCCTTAAATCCAACTTTTCTCCTAGGGCCTACTTTTTTTTTTTTTTTTTTGGATAGTCCAAATAATTTTGACCCTCCAGTTCTATTACAAGCTACTGTTCTTAGATCCATTTTTGGTATCTGGAAGATTAGTTTCCTTCCTGTTTAGGCCTAGATTCTATAATGGGAATTCTCATATTCTCTCTCTCAACTTTTTCATAAGCTGTTTTTCCAAACTGTTCCTCAGCAACCACACTCTGAATTATCCTGAGTATCTGTCCTTTTTCTTGCCCTCTACACATTTTAGCGTGCCTGCACAGCTCATATTCTCCGCGAGCTGCCTCTTCTCTCTCCCATCCCAGCTCTTTATATAACACAACCTTGTTCCTCCTTTGCTAAGAGCTGATTGGATCAGAGCTGGACATCTCATCCTTGTTCAGGTCCCATCACATCCTCTCGCTTCAGAACTTGAATAGTACCAGAACCAGGATTCAGCCACAGCTAAAAAGATATGGTTGTATCAGGAGTTAGAGTGACCATTGGAGTATAATTATGATGATGATAAGGCAGAAAGTATCAGACTTCAGGGAGAAGGCAAAATAATAGACATTTAGAAACAAGCAGAGACATGAGACCATGGGACAAGGGAAAGTAAAATCAAGGCCAAGAACATAAGAGAGAATGGATCTTTCTTAATCGCTGACAATTTTTTCATGAAACACAGATGCATTTTCCAACCCTGAATCCTTTAGGATACTTCAAAATCTTATAATAAACTTACTTTGGTGTAAGATAGCATGTCTGGGCTCTCATGCCACACAGTAAAAAAGTCCCTGATGTCGGGCTTGGTGGCACACACCTGTAATGCCAGTACATGAGAAGCTGAGACAGGAGGATCACAGGTTTGAGGCCAGTCTCAGCAACTTAGAGAGACCTTCAGCAACTTAGCAAGACTTTGTTTCAAAATTAAAAAAATAAAAATATAAATGGCTGGGGGTGTAGCTTAGAGGTAGAATGCCCCTGAGTTCAATCCCCAGTACTTAAAAAAAAGTCCCTGACTATTATTTTCTTCCTATTTTTTTAATTTTTCTCCTTTTTTTCTGATCCAAAGGATAATGCCATCTGGATATTTTCCCTTAATATCTGAATCATGCCCAGAAATTGTATAGCATACAATCAAGGTTGATGGACTTTCACAGCATCAGAACACAAATAATAGGATGAATTGCACAATTCAATATAAGCTTCCATTTTTAGTGCCAAATTTGAGGTACAGTACCAGGAACTTTATAGTCATTGATTCTTTTCCCATAACAACCATTCAAAGTGAGAGTGATTAATTCTTATGATAGATGAAGAAATAGGAGTGGGAGAACATCACGGAGTAATGCAACCCAAAGGTACATACTGACAAACTAGAGGCAGGGTTGGAACCCCAGTCTACCTGGCTCCCAAAAAATCTCACCACTATACCAAGTCTATATATTTTAATATAACTGTGTGTGTGTGTGTGTGTGTGTGTGTGTGTGTGTGTGTGTTACTAGGAATTGAAACCAGGGACATTCTACCTCTGAGCAATATCCTCAGCCCTATTTTCTTTTTGTTTTAAAACAAGGTCTCACTAAGTTGCTGAAGCTGACCCCAAACCTCCTGTCTCAGCCTCCCACAAGTACTAGGATTACAGGCATGTGCCACCATGCCTGGTTTATAATTTATTTCTAAATATAACATACACGGACTTAGAGAAACTAATTATCCCATTTGAGTTCTGTTATAGTTTGGATATGAAGTGTTTCCAAATACTCATGTGTGGAAGGCTTGGTCCCCAGTGTAGCAATGTTCAGATATGGAGTTTTAGGAAATAATTGGATTTGGGGAGGGGGGAGCTCTGACCACATCAATGTGTTAATCCAGTCGATGGATTAACAAATTAAATGGACTATTGGGAGGTGATGGAAACTGTATAAGGTGGGACCTAGTTGGAGGAAGTAGGTCACTGGGGTGTGCCCTGGAAGGGTATTTCTTATGACCAGTCTCTCTCTGTCTCTCTCTGTCTCTCTGTCTCTCTCTCTCTCTCTCTCTCTCTCTCTCTCTCTGCTTTCCAACTACCATAAGCTGAGTAGCTTCCCTCCACCACACTTCTGCTACAGTGTTCTGCCTCACCTCAGACCCGAGCAATGAAGCCAGCCAAGCATGGACCAAAACCTTTGAAACTGAACCAAAATGAATCTTTCCTCCTCTAAATTGTTCATGTCAATTATTTTGGTCACTGCAACTAAAAGTTGACTAACACAAGTCTCATAAAGAGGGGCAAAAAATAATGACAATGAGAAGGCCTCCATGCTACTAGAGTCAAGGAGGCATTGTTGCAACATGGCAACAAGAATTCCGGAATGAATAAATTCTGTGCAATAGCAGAGGCGGTGGACAGCTCTTCACTTTCACTTCAATGCCAAGGTAGTGTATAGACATTTCTCCCACCTCATCATCGTATCAGAGAACATGCAGACTAAGGAGGCTGGGCAGGGAGAAATGCCCCTCAGCCATCCCCAGAGAAAGGAGCACTTGCAACAGGCATTGTGCAGAGCATGCTCTCTGAAAGCTCCATGAGAACAGGAACCCTGTGCTGTAGCATCTGGCACTGTGCCTGGTACACATGATGAGCTCAAGAAATACTGTTGAATGAGGTCCACTCGCTATAGTTTCAGTAACCATACAGATGCTGACAATCCTAAGTAGAAAAAGAGTTACAGAAATACAATAAGTGCTGACTACAATTGAAAGAATGAAATCTAAGCAAGTGCTGATGGAAAGACTGATACATAATCCTCTGTAGGCAGGAAGGAGATGAAGGTATTCCTGACAATGCAAAGTAATCATTCCTACACAAACAAGAATGCAAGATGAATTAGCATGGGACACAGAGCAGAGTCAGTGAATGATAGAGAATCCGGGGAATGAATTTAGAAAAGAGCAACCAGGTGCAATGGTGCACGCCTGCAATCCCAGTGCATGGGAGGCTGAGTCAGGAGGATTGCAAGTTCTAGGCCATCATGTGGTAACTTAGTGAGACCCCATTTCAAAATAAAATAGGGTTGAAGGTATAGCTCAGAGCTAGACTGCCCCTGGGTTCAATCCCCAGTACCACAAAACAAACAAACAACAATAACAAAAAACACCTTGGGGAAAAGAACTAGAAAAAAAATCAAAGAAAAAGAACAAGAATTGCGGCCAGCCTCAGCTACTTAGTGAGGCCCTCCGCAACTTCCTGAGACCCAGTTTCAAAATAAAGGTTAAAAAATAGGGCCAGGGGTGTAGCTTAGAGGTAAAACGCCCCTGGGTTCAATCCCCGGTACCGCAAAAAAAGAACAAAAATGAATGAAGTGTCACGGCTTAGTGACACCTCCTTAAGGATTTTGCCAGTGGTTCAGTGGGAAGAGTTAGAAATTAATGTAAATACATAGCATACCGATAACAATAATAAATATAATAATATAATTATAGTTAAATTTTATTAAGAAATTACAAAAGATTTTAAGTGAATTCATTCATTCAAACTTTGACTCCTAACAATAATCCTACTGGGTAGCTAATGTTATTAATCTAATTTTTGCAGATAAAGAAACAAATTCAAGAAAGCAAGTAATTTCAAGGAAGCCAGCTGGGCATGGTGGAGCACACCTGTAATCCCAGCCCTTGAGAGGCTGAGACAGGAGGATCATAGGTTAGAAGCCAGCATGCAGTAATTTAGTGAGACTCTGTTTCAAAATAAAAATAAAAAGGGCTGGGGGTGTAGCTCAGTGGTAGAGTACCCTAGGTTCATTCCCTAGTATTGCATACACACACATACACACACACAGACAGACACACACACATATACACACACAAAAGTATTTCCTCAAGGTAAAAAAATTAGGGGCTCTGGTTTCATGAGTGGGTCAATCCACTTGATGGATTAATAATTTTTTTTTCGGTACTGGGGATTGCACCCAGGGGCATTTTACCTCCGAGCTACACCCCCAGCCCTATTTTTTATTCTTTATTTTAAAACAGGGTCTCACTAAGTTGCAGAGGGCCTCACTAAGTAGCTGAGGCTGGCCGCGAACCCGTATCCTCCTGTCTCAGCCTCCCAAGTACTGGGATTGCAAGCGTGCGCCACCACGCCTGGCTTGGTTTAATAAATTGAATGGACTATTGCAAAGATAAAGAGAAATCACACACAAAAAAGCAAACAGAAGTCTGTAGTCAAATAATAAAATGAATGAAATGAAAAAGTAACAGAAGATGTCAGCAGCAAATGTGATCAAGAAGAACTTTGTAAACATAGACAGGTCAGTTAAAATTAGATGGTCAGAGGAAAAAAATGAAAAGGAATAACAAAAGTCTACAAGATTATGGAAAACAAACAAGAAATTAATATATGCATTATGGGAGTCTCAAAAGGAAAGGAGAAAGAAAAAGGGAAAGATGTGGACAACTAGGTACATAAAACTCAACCAAAGTCTTCAAATTAGTTCAACCCAAAAAAGGATTTCATGAGGCACATTATAATAAAACTATCAAAAATCAGATAATTTTGAAAGCAACAAGAGCAAAACAAATTATCATATACAAGAAAACACCCATAAGACTGTCAGTAGATTTCTCCAAAGAAACTTTGCAGGTTAGTAGAGAGTCAGATGATATATTTAAAGGGTGGAAAGAAAAAGTTACCAGGCAAAACTGTTCTTCAGAAATAAAGGAAAGCTTAAAAAGTAAGCTCTTCCAGAAAAACAAAAGCTGGGAGAGTTCATCACCACTAGACCTGCCTTACAAAAAATGTTAGAGTTCTTCAAGCAGAAACAAAAGGACATTAATTAATAATATTAAAATTATAAAAGTATAAAACTTACTGGTAAAGATAAGTTTATAGTCAATTCATAATATTCTAATACTGTGGTAAATTATTTTTAACTCTAGTATAATGATTAAAAGACAGTATTGAAAACCTAGCTACAATAATTTGTCCATGGATAAACAACATAAAATGATATGAATTTGGAAATCAAAAACATAAAATGGGGAAAGGGAATAAAAGTAGAGTTTTTATATGTAGTTAAAGTTAAGTTGTCATCAGCTGAAGATGGACTATTGTAGCTATATGATGTTTTATGTAAGCCTTATGGTAACCACAAAGCAAAAACCTATAGTAAATACACAAAAGATAAAGAGAAAGCATACTACAACAAAAAATAATCAAACCACAAAAGAAGACAGCAAGAGGGGAAGGAAGGAACAAAAATATCTACAAAACAGCCAGAAAATGATTAACAAAATGTCTGTAGTAAGCCCTTACATATCAATAATTACTTTAAATATAAATAGATTAAATTATCCAATCAAAAAAACAGAGTGACTGAGTGGATTATTAAAAAAAAAAGCCAGGTGTGGTGGTACAAGCCTGTAATCTCAGTACTTGGGAGATTGAGACAGGCGAATAATAGGTTCTAGGGGCCAGCCTTAGCAACTTAGTGAGACCTACAGCAACTTAGTGGGACCCTGTTCCAAGATAAAAAGAGTGGGGTGTAGTTAAGAGACAGAAAGCCCCCTGGGCTCAATCCCCAATACCGAAACACACACACACACACACACACACACACACACACACATGCACACACACAAACCAAAAAACAAGACCCACTATATGCTGTTTATAAGACTCAAATCAACTTTAAGGACATACTGAAGCTGGAAGAGAATGGATGGAAAAAGATACACCATGCAAATGGACAACTAAAGAGAGCAGGGGTAGCTATTCTTATACCAGATAAAATATACTACAGTATCATTCGCAATAGTCAAGATATAGAAACAACCTAAGAATCAATGAACTAATAAATAGATAAATAAAATATACACAAATACATATAGTATATGGATTATTATTCAACTTTTAAAAAGAAGACAATCTTGCCATTTATGAAAACATGGATAAACCTGGAGGTAATTGTGGACATTATGCTAAGTGAAATAAACCAGACATAGAAAGACAAATACTGCTTAAGCTCACTTACATGTATAATCTAAAAACATCATAGAAACAGACAGTAGACAAGTGGTTACCAGGAGTTTAGGGGTCGAAGAAAAGGGGAAATGTTGCTCAAATGAAACAAAATTTCAGTTATAAGATGAATAAGTTCTGGGTACCTAAAGTACAGCTTGATGGTTATAGTTAATGTATTGTGCACTTGAAATTTGCAAAGTAAATCTTAAATGTTGCCAAAAAATAAATTATGTGAGTGAAGAAAATGTTAATTATCTTGATTGTGGTGATCATTTCACAACATCATGTTGTACACCTTAAATATATGCAATTTATCTGACAAATATACCTTAATAAGGCTAGGGGGCTCAAAACTCAGGTCATAAACATATTAGTAATATCTTTGTGAGCTCATATTATCGGTCACAGGCAGTGTTTATGGGTCTCATTGGAAATCATATCTGAGAATGATAACGGCTAGGGGAAGAGAAGAGACTAAGAAAATACAAGAAAGGGACTTGGACCCTGGGACTCTAGAGAAGCCCTGTCCCCTGGCATCACCCAAAACCAAATCCAGGGTTTGGGGTAGGAAGATAGAGAATGAGAGGTAAAATCCCTTTCTCGGGTAATACTCAAGACAAAGAGTGATTCTGATCATCTATGGCTCTGTAAAGTGAAGGACCAGTGGAACAATGTAGGTTACAGGGAATGTATCAGTAAAGAAAGGGTAAAGCAGCTCAAAAAGATTCTTTGGCCATAGCAGTAAAACTAGCAGTTAAATATATCTTCTCCCAAGACCAAGAGACAGTTAGATAGCAACCTGCAAGTATTGATAAATGGACCAGAGAGATAATGTCCATCTCAGTACATTTCTGTATGAATTGGTTAAAACAACCCAGGCCGGATATGAACCCTCAGATCTCATTCACAGCACTGCATTGATATTACATAAATGTTATTTAAAATTGACCACAAGCTCAGGGAAAGGGATGACGAAACTATGAACTAGCTGAGATGATATTTCAGCCATTCCACATAACAATTGCTCAAAACCGATATTAATTTCAACCACGGAAATATTGATGTTACCTTTCTTAACATGTGTTTGTGAACTGATATGACTACCTTACTATGACTCGGCTTTTCACTCCATGCCTTTATGAACTGTGATTACTCTGGATCACTATTCCTTGCGCCCAACTCCTGGATTTAACTGCTTGACTGATGTGTCAACTCATCTTATTGTAGACCACACCATGACCCCTAGACTTGTGGTATGTGTATTAGAAGCACGAATTTGGTGTGTGTGTTTGACTGTAATTCCAACCTTAGACCATCCTCTGGCTTTTGGTAATCCAGCTTCCCCCATAGCCTGGAAGAAGGCCATCCTAATCTGTCCGGGCCTGCTCTGGGTTTCCCCCATGTTCTAATTCCACTTTATGTGTGGTGTGGTGAGATAACCTTTTCCAGAACACTGCCTTAGTTGGACTTTCTCCTGCCACAAACCCACACAAACAAATCTTTAAAAAAAATCTTCATCTTGTTAAAGTTCACCTATGTGGCCACAGAAAACTTGCTAACCTTTGCATATCTTCCTTCTTGTACATTCGACATGAAAATAATCGCTATAGCTTCATGAGGCCAAAATGTGCAGGTATTTCTAATGATTTATAGTTAAATAAATGCCCATTTTTTTCCTTAGAACACATTCTTAATTCTAAAATTGGTATAGGATAGATAGACATTTTTTGGATACCAGATTATTGACTTCAAATATTTAAGTTTGAATCACTGATTGGTTTCTCTTGGATTCGTGATAAAGCAGAGGATGCTTTTTTTTTTTTTACTGATAGTCTAAAGTCGGGTTTCCTGATGTCTTCATCCTAACATTTTCAATAAAACTACATTGGGATGGGTAGCCAGGAAAAACAAAGCAAAAGCCTATCTGAAAGTTCATTGAGTTCCCCTATAATCAGTTCATTCTCTTCCCAATCATGAACTCCCACCTCCAGGTAAAGGAAAGGCATTGTGTTGATATGCTCAGGTTATCACAACAAAATACCCCTGGTTGGGGGCGTAAACAACTGAAATTTATTTCGTCACAGTTCTGGATGCCAGAAATGCAAAATGAAGGTGTCTATAGGTTTGGTTTCTCTTGAGAACTGTCTCCTTGGCCTTCTTGTTGTATCCACATATGTGTCTCTCCTCCGCACACACAGCCCTGGTGTCTCTTTTTGTACTCAAATTTCCTCCTCTTATAAGGACAAGAATCAGACTGGATTGCAACCCACCCTAAAAGCCTCATTTTAATTAATCACCTCTTGCAGGCCCTACCTCCAAATGCAGTCACATTCTGAGGTACTGGTTAGGGCTTCAACATATGAATGATGGGATGGGGTAAATGCTACCAGTAATATTTATCTTCTCTAAATTTAGATGAAGCGTAATAATTGAGAAAAAAAGCCGTAGTCTTTTAAGAAACAGATTTTTCTAGGGTTGATAAGAATCTTTTGGATTGTTTCCTATAGAATATAGAGAAACATTATATCCTGTTATCTGAACTGTAAGAATCTATGCAGACTCCTAAAAACTCCTAGAACCACAAAACGCTTTGTATCTTGGGAACATCTGTATCCTTGAGAATCATGTTTACTTTGAACATTGTACACTACAGAATCCAGTATGTGCTTTATAAAGTCAACTCTGCTTTGCTTTCTTTTGTCCCTCAGGCTGTTTTTTCTACTCTTTCATTCACTTTTGTGCTGGGCTCCAATTCCCAGGAATGGGAACTACTTTCTCTAAAATATATGCAGTCTTTCTAGAGATTAATAAAGATTGATTGGCAGAAAATGTTACCCTTTCAGATTCTCTGCTTGCTCATCAATTCATAATGTCTTCAAGGCCAAATTCTTGTTGCTGACCTCACTCGGTGAAGGTCTGCCCCAGGGAGAGGTTCCACACACTCAGTAAGGTCCTGACCAGACCGTGGAATCTACATTCAATTATCTCCACTTGAGAACAATATATCGTTGCCACAGGGCACAAGTATAGCCAAACCTTTGTTAGGTGACAGCTTCATTTCTGTGTAAAACTATTCCCTGGAGAGTAACATTTCTTCTTCTTCTTCTTTTTTATCTCTCCCTCTTCAAAAACACTTTTTTCATTACCTCTGATACAAAAGCAGCTAAAAAATTATTTTTAAAATTCTTACTGACTTTGTATCCCATGCTATTTTACATTTTGTTTTTGTTTTTGTTTTTGCACTGCTGGGGATCAAACCCGGGTCCTTGGGCATGCTAGGCAAGCACTCACTCCACCACTGAGCTACATCCCTAGCCCTATTTCGTGCTATTAAGTGACTATAATTCCATTAGACTACATACTGACATTGCACAAATAATTCACATACTAAAGGCATGATTGTTTAAAATAGAAATAATTAACCAGGCTATAATTTTCCACACAATAAGCAAATTTTACTTTGTAATTTTCTGAAGTCCCTGCATTTTGGATAAGCTACTTCATAAATATAATCTACTTTTCTCCTTGTTAACCACATATCAGAAAAGTGGACTATGGGGATATCATATTAATATATTTGGGCATTGTCAACACTGCTGCAGAGAAATAATACTGTACAAATTTAAGACCAGTATCCAAATATTCTGGGAAGGCGAACCACATAAATATAGAACAGCTTCACACTTTACGCGAGTCACTACATAGTTGGGAAACTATGCATCAGTTAAACAATGAAATTAAACACATAGGGCCTGCTACATTTAAATAAGTGCCATCTTTTAAACAAATCATATTGCAGCGCAGAGGATTTCCAAGGCAAAAAGTTAAATCTACTCCTCTTATAGAACACCTTTTTGTCCCCCGCCCTGAATCTAAACTTCACACAATAATGCTTTTCATTTCTGTACTTTCTCCAAATGTTTTCAACTTCTTAGAGACTACATTGTTTTGTAAGAATAAACCTTAGGGTTTCCAAAGAGCCTCTTTCTCCCACTCAGCTGCCCTGAGGGAGTTGCAGATTCTGCACACAACTTATTTTCATTTCCCTCACCCCCCAAAAAAATGATCAAATAAGGACTGTTTCCCCACCAACATTTCTAAGGCAAGAGGCTCTGACAAGTGCAACTTTTATCAGCACAACATCTCTTCTCTTTCCTGCTCTGGCACGTCCAGTGAAAAAGATTATTTAACACACACCAACTGGGTTTGAATTAGGGCTCCAACAATTGCAGAGATGTACAAGGTGACTACACAGTTATCAGGCACTAGAGAGTGGCTACTCCGAGTGTCTCTGGAATGCTGCCACTAACAATTGGGAAAGCTCAACAAAGCCTACAGAATCAGAACAATCCCTTTTCAGAATCTGCCCCTTCTTGCCACCAAAATAGACATTTGCTGGCTGCACAATTCTCAGCATCCTGGTTCAAATAAGGATACCGCATATTACATATTCTTTACTATTTTGGAGTTGCCATGGCAGAGAGAGAAGAGATATTTTTGTTGATGGAATGTCTTTTAACAGAGCTCCTTATTTTGGCCTTCTTGACTTTCTGACGCAGTTTACAGATCTCCTTTAAAATCCTGACATGACTTTCTTTTTTTTTTAAGTTATTTGAAACTATCAACATTCCAACGTCCCTGAAAGGGTAGAAGATACATTATTAAATGTGTAAATAGGCAGATGCTCAGGATTTAAAGATAATGAGCTCAAATGAAAAGGATGGATGAACTGTCAGAATTTTAATGAGCTCTTTAACTTTCAGTTTAAATTCCTCCTGGCTGTTCTCAGCTTCCCCTCTCTTTCTTTCCCCTGACCTTTGTCTTCTAGTTATTCATTGCTGCCTTATCATTTGAAAACAGAAGTAATGTATTAGATTGAGCTGGGTTATGGTGTAAATTAAAAACTAATTTTAGTGGCTTAAAATAATACGTTTTCTTTTTTTTTCACACTACAGATATCCTTGTGGGTCAGCTGAGGACCTTGCTCCATGTTACCTCCCTATGGGAATCAGGTTTTTGAAGAAGCTTCCATCTAGACAGGAGCTGACAAACTATGGCCTATGGACCAACTTGGCCTGCTGCCCAATTTTGTCTGACCCAGGAGCTGAGTATGGCTTTTACATTCTTAAAGAGTCAAAGACGGTTTTTAAAAGAATAATTCTTTGTGACGTGGGAAAATGACATGAAATTGAAATTTCAGTGTCCATGAAAGCAGTGTTTCTAGAACACAGTCACACTGATTCATTGATGTATTACCGATAGCTGTTTTTGCCCTATAATTGCAGAGTTGACTAGTTGCAACAAAGATCATAAGGCCTACATAACCTAAAATATTTATTATTTAACTAGATAAAATTTATTATCTAGTTCCTTACAGAAATATAAATTGCCAGCCCTGGAGTTAGAGCAGGGGCAATCACCATAGTAGATGGCAAAAGCGAAAATGGAAGTCACACACTAACTCTTGGGGCTTCCACCAGAAATGACGCATAGACTTTGGTCACCATTCATTGGCCAAAGCAAATCACATGGCTACATTGAATGTCCGCAAGGACACAGGAAAATGCAATCCTGCCACATGCCCAGGAGAAGAAACAAAAACATTTTAATGGCCAGAATTTATGACTCTCCCAATATTTCTAAAAGATCAGAAGAAAAAAGTTACAAGCCAGGTGTGGTGGTGCACGCTTGTAATCCCAGTACTTGGGAGGCTGAGACAAGAGGATCACAGGTTCGCAGCCAGCCTTAGCTACTTAGGAAGGCCCTCCACAACTTAGTGAGACACTGTTTCAAAATAAAGAATAAAAAATAGGGCTGGGGGTGGAGCTCGGAGGTTGAATGCCCCTGGGTTCAATCCCCAGTACCGCAGGGAAAAAAAAAAAAAGATAGTTACATAATAAATAGATACTGTATCTTACCAATAGTCAATTGGTTGTTCCAGAAAAGCTAGCCAAGTAACAAAGCCTCTAAAACCAAACTCTGAGGACTCTGAGGATGCCACAAAAATGAGATGAAAGTTGAGGAATCCCAGAACTTTGCACCTTTAAAAGTATGGGAAGTAGCCAGGAGTGGTGGCGCAGGCTTGTAACCGCAGTACTTGGGAGGCTGAGACCGGAGGATCCAGGTTCATGGCCAGCCTCATCTACTTAGTGAGGCCCTCCACAACTTAGTGAGACCCTGTTTCAAAATAAAGAATAAAAAAATAGGGCTGGGGGTATAGCTCAGAGGTAGAATGCCCCTGGGTTCAATCCTCGGTACCACAAAAAAAAAAAAAAAGTATGGGAAGTATTTAGGGAAAGAAAGTGGAGGCCAGGGCATGGTGTAACTGAAAGAAGTGTGTTGATAGTAAAACAGCAACATAATGCTGAAGGTTGAGATCCAGTGACAGAAGAGAAGCTAACCCATTTATTTTCACACTACCCTAAGATGCTATTGCACATCTCTTTGCCTGAGTAAACGGGAACCAGCCTAGAAACAACAGGAGGGGGAAGAATAGCACCAGGGTAGCACAGGAGCTCAGTGGGCACCAGGATGAAGCACTCCAAGGTACAGCAGGCTGGATGCTGAGCATTTCTAACCCCCATATTTTTGCCCGTTTGCCTCTCCCTCCTCCTACACCTCTTTCCTTCCCCTATAAAATTATAATCACAGCTGAGGGAGATGGTTCCTTTAAGAGACCTGTGCCCAGGGAAGAGTCACTGGAACACAGCACAGGATGGTTGACAGAAAGGGAGGGAATGTGACATACATAAAGGAGGCCCAGCCTGGAGGCTCTCCATCCTGCAGACTGCTTCTCCCCCTCAGTTAGAGAAGAGCAACCGAGGCCATTTAAAATTACACAGAAGGGAAAGACATACAAACAACTGTAAATACAGCAAAAGTTGAAAAGATATATGAAAACATAAATACCAACAAATATTAAGATGAAAGTAAATTTAAAATTGAAATAAAAAGCTTGAATATATTGGTAGCCATTAAATAAATTGAAATATTAACCAAAGACCTCGTCAAACTCCACTAAAAAAAAAAAAAAAAGCCCCAGGTCCAAACGGTTTTACATGTGTATGCTCTCCTTTTCTGTACATATTATTTCAAAGAATGGCAACAAATAATGATAATAATGATGATGACAATGAAAATTCAAAATTATAAGTTTTGTTGTGTTTCAAAATGAATATAAAGAAAATATATACATATCAAAATTTGTACTTAGAGGGAAATGTACAATTTTAAATGCTTTTATTAGAAAAGAAGTAAAGCATAAAATCACCTTAGGAACTTTAAAAAGATAAGGAAAGTCAAAGAAAGAAAAGAAGGAAATAATAAAGAGAAGAAATCAATGAAATAGAAAATGAACAACAGAAAAATTTAGTAAAGCCAAAAACTAAATTTTTGTAATAATTGACAAAATTGATAAACCCATAATTATAATAAGAAATATTGAGAAAGAACAAAAATCACAAATATTAGAAAGTAAAAAGGATATATCACTAGAAATATTATATCTAATAAAGAAAAATAGCAAACGTTGTAAGCAATCTTGTGCCAATAAATTAGACTACTTAAATGAAATGGACAGATCCCTTTAAAATACATTGTTAGAGAGCAATGTCAAAAGAAAACCGACACACTGAAAAAAATCTGCAATTTTTCTTGTAGGATATTTCAGAATAAAGGCATTTGATATTATTATTACTATAGAGGAATAGAAAGCTGTTCTTGATTATCTGGCAAAACTTTTAGGTAGAGTAACTGTGCTGAAGTTTGGTGGGACAAGTAACAGAGCAATTAAAAAAAAAAGACAGAATTACAGATCCCTAAATACTAAAAAGTTGCTCTTACGGAGCAGAATAGAAGGTAGGACTCACCTCTCAACATGCAGTGAACACTTATGTTATGTCCTCACATCGCAAAATGGAGGGGCTGCCTGGCCAGGAGATTCTTCACATCATGATTTAGGATGCATTGAAGTCATCGGGGAAATTCATGCCTGGCTTTTGATCATTTTCACCTTTCTTTTTTTCTTTCTTTCTTTCTTTTTTTCTTTCTTTCTTTCTTTCTTTCTTTCTTTCTTTCTTTCTTTCTTTCTATTTATTGTAGAACTGAAGATTGAACCCAGGGGCATTCTAACTCTGAGCTAGATGCCCAGCTCTATTTTATTTTTTATTTTGAAACAGGATCTCACAAGATGCCCAGGATAGCCATGAACCTGCGATCCTCCTGTCTCAGCCTCCCAAATGGTATTACAGATGTGCACCAGCACACCCAGCTTCATTTTCATCTTCTTTAATATTTATAAAAATTGCATTCATTTGGATTATTAATTGACCAACAAGCTAATTTGAACAACTGACAAGCAAAAGAAATTCAGCTCCCAAATTCCTAATTCATGTCCTAGTAGGGATAATAAAAAAAAGAATAGAATCAAACAAAGGACATAATTAGTGATTTGGTTGTGGCCTCTCCAGTCACACCTTACCATAGCCTGGAAGAATGAAAACTTGTTCAGTGGTTACAGAGCAGAACCACGTGATAAGTGTCTTCTTTCATACTGAACTGCCCTATGTCATGCCCTAATCTGTGTAATTTCCAATATCCAGAAATCCTCATAGAATCAGAGGGATGGTGGTATAGAAAAGTTGTAGGGGAGGGGAATTAGAAATGCAGCCCCCTGAAGCTAAGGCATTCAAGACTAGAAATCCAACTGGGCATGGTGGTGCACACTTGTAATCCCAGTACTTGGGAGGCTGAGACAGGAGGATCACAGGTTCGCGGCCAGCCTCGGCTACTTTGTGAGGCCCTCTGCAACTTAGTGAGACCTGTTTCAAAATAAAGAATAAAAAATAGGGCTGGGGGTGTAGCTCAGAGGTAGAATGCCCCTGGGTTCAATCCCCAGTACCAAAAAAAAAAAAAGACTAGAAATCCTGAAAAGGCCCCAGTTAATGGCTATGATGGGTAAGTGCTGATATAAGCAACCTGTGAAGGCTTCCTACCAGTATCATCTCCAAGTAGGTCCAAGGTTGGCACAAAAAGTGCATCCCTAGTACTTTAGTAACAACCCTGCTACTAGCTACACTTAAATATAAGTGATATCTACTTTGTTGAGTAACACTTATGTATGTGAGCCTGGTCTTCCCTCTTCCCTCCTCCCAAACTGAAGAGAATAATTTAAATGACAGAAGTAACCCCCACTGTAATCCCAGTACTTGAGAGGCTGAGGCATCAGGATCACAGGTTTGAAGACAGCCTCAGCAATGTAGCGAGACTCTCAGCAACCTAATGAGACCCTGTTTTCAAACAAAAAATAAAACAGGGCTGGGGGTGTAGCTCAGAGGTAGAATTCCCAGGGGTTCAATCCCTGGAACCACAAAAATAAATAAATAAATAAATAAATAAATAAATAAATAAACAAACAAACAAATAAATAAATAAATAACTGACAGTATATGGACTTTCAGTTCTCACAGTAAGCAAGGCCTGTTTTCCAGATCCCTTCCCCATTCCTTCTCAGTGCTCATTCTCCACCACCACAAAGCTGCCTCCTGAAGTTTCAATTAAGGAAATTCTGAGCGGGCCACTGCTCCTTATTTAATCAATAGCCGTCCTTGTGACTTCATGATTAGTCACTAATCCTACCCCTGACTCCATATGTGTTAGGAACAGCTCTTTAAGTCCCACCCTTCTTTGTCTGCATCTGGACATCACTGTGCTTATTCTTCTGGGGTCTTCTTTTTTTCCATAACAACCCTGAAATATTAGTTGTTTTGAGGGACACATACACACCATTACCACCACCACCCCGAGTGACTGTTAGCACCCAGCAGACTTACCTTCTGTGCACCTGCTCCAACTCCATTTTTCAGGAGGCAGATTGCCAAAACCAGAGAAGAGTTCCCTGCCCGCATACTGTCCCTTCACTGTAATTCTGTAACCTCAGATGGTGCCATATACTTGTGGATTCCTAAAACTCGAGGAATGACTGCATATTTCAGTTAGAGATTTAACACCTGTTTCCTTCCCCATCCCGATTTCCCACTGAGTCTAAAAAGAGTTCTTGAGTTTATATCTTGCACACCCACACTTAGAAAGTATCCCTTTGAGCCAGGCACAATGAATGGTACATGCCTGTAATCTCAGTGTTTGGGAGGCTGAGACAGGAGGATCACAAGTTCAAGGCCAGCCTGGACAACTTGCAAGACGCTGTTTCCAAATAAAAAATAAAAAGGGCTAGGGGTGTATCTCAGAGGTAGAACACCCCTGGTTTCAATTCCCAGTAACACACACACACACACACACACACACACACACAGTATCCCTCTGGCTTAGCACCTTAGCACCTGGTGCAAATTACCAAATAAAATGACATTGCCACATGAGGTCTCTTATTCTACTCATTACTCATTTGCACTTTTTTCAGAGGGAATTTCAAAAGGATCATGTTTGCCTAAAAATGAATGCAAATGATGTTTTCGTCTATTGTTACTTTGTAATCACTTTTATGAAAAGAGATACCTCCTGACTTCACTGCTAGCACACTCTGATGGACTTTCTCCTGCACATCCATGTTGAAAGAACAATGGACCCAAGTCCCTTTTCATCACCACAGTGAAACCTTGTTTGCAAGTCTGACAGATTACTTGAGCTGCTGTTTCTTTCTTCACAATGGGGATAGTGATTCTCACCTCACAAGGCATTATGGAGATTACAGAGTGAATGTGAAATCACTTTGCATATTAAAAGCATAAATATATAAATTCAGGTAATGAGATTTTAATTGAATTGGCAAGTCAAAGTCTTTTAGTTGGGTGCCCTGGTTTTCTTAGGTCTCACTGATTATAAGTAATAAAAGCTACATCAAAGTAGCTTAAGAGAAACGGAGGCAAAAGCATGCTGTGATGCTTATTAAAAAGAAGAAAGGAGAAGAAGAAGAAGAGGAGGAGGAGGAGGAGGAGGAGGAGGAGGAACTTACTAGCCAGTGTGGCAGTACACACCTGTAATCCCAGCATTTGGGAGGCTGAGACAGGAGGATTGCAGGTTCGAAGCTAGCCTCAGCAACTTAGCAAGATCCACAGCAACTTAGTGAGACCATGTTCCAAAATAAAAAATTAAAAGGTCTGGGGTGTATCTTGAAGACAGAATGCCCTGAGTTCAATCCCCAGTACCAAAGGAAGAGGAGGAAGAGGAAGAGGAGGAGGAGGAGGAGGAGGAGGAGGAGGAGTTGTTTTAAATTTCCAAACCTCACCTCCCAGGTGGTCCTTAAGGAAACCTTCCAAGATAGGAAGGTATACTATATATTACTTAATGGTGTATTTTTTAATTTGTGCCTTTCTAATATTTGAGCACATATTAGAAGGGCCATCATGTGTACAGTTGTTCCTGGTGTCATTAATGTAAGGGATAAGCCAGATCTTTTTTCACAAAAGCAGGCTGTATCCCCAGGTCCATGGTAACAAGCAACAGGCTCAGTCACAGGTAGAGAGAATACCACAGTCTGAACCCTGACTAAATTCCTGGGAGAAAGTCCAAATGGCTCAGCTCAGGTTGGGGAAGAGAGGAGAGCTCCAACCCCTGGTCCAGTCAGCCAAGTACTTTGGAAGTGGATCTTTTCATAGAAATAGGAGGGAGACCTCTTTGTGGTAGCATGGGCAATTCCAAGAGAAATTTGGCTAGGTCAGTTCCCTACTGAGTATCTATCTTCAAGTTTCATTGCTCTGATTTCAACAGAAAAAATTATTGGAAAATATGGGAAATCATTGATCCAATTAGAAGATATACCATGCTTTGTTAGTATTTTTTACAGTGGCTTTAATAGAAGCAATTAATATAAACTATAGTGAAGATAAAATTTCTGTTAAGGAGATACTAAAGTTTTATTGATATGATACTTAATCCCCATCTTCATATATTTTAAGAAGTGATCAATGTGCTAATTGGGTCTAATTCTTTTTTTCCTTATTAGAAAATCAAGATAAAGTGTTTTCCATTAACTTGTTTTTCCTAGTCTCCTTTGTTTAAAAAAAAAAGTAACAAACCTAATAAGGTATACAATGTTCCATTAGAAAGCACTTGCCAAGCCTTCTAGCTATAGCAGAATGAATACAGTCATATTTGAAAAATACAAAGGACTGGAAACTAGTATTTGCTTTGGATACAAGAAAAGCATGTAGAGTAATATTGCTTCAGCAAGATGATCTCTATGTAACAGTATCAAATAGGGAAGGAATGGGAAAGTATATTTTTACCTTTTCTGAAAGAAAAGGAAGACCTCATCAAAAGAAGAAAGAAGAAAGGCATACATTGTTACCATTTCCGGGTATGTTTCTTCACCTCAAACAACCTAATGTTACCGTTTATACTGAAACTGAAAGGCTCATCCATTATACCCAAGCCTGAAGCTTAACCTCCTCTACACTTAGTGCAGACAAACTTCTGCTGATTTCATCAGGCTCCCTGGACGATTATACAACCATCCAGGAGTCATCAGCAATTCTAAACAAAGTCATATTTGCTCTGGAGCAACAGAGGGTCCATAATTCTACAGACAGGAGGGGCTTGAGGAAAATGATTTAAATGTGATCTTAAAACATCTTTGCTTGAGTACACAATTAAAGAATACTTAAATTCTATGAAGTCCTAATATTTTAAAACCTAAATATAAAGTTTTACTCTTCATATGTTTAAATAGTAGCAAAAGATGCGATTCCAGCATATCATATATTGACACAACAATAAAATGGTTATATCACTGGTTTACATGTCTCAAGACAAATGTAAATAATATCGTGATCTAACACAACCATCATTTATTCTTTGAAATATTAACATGTTTTTTCTCAAAGTTACTTTTACTCCTTGATATCATATCTTCACTTTCCTTACAGAACTGTGTATGTATGTGATAATTAATGCATGTAGACTTGTATGTAATAATTATGTGCTTTCAACCTCATATTGATCACCTCCATCATATTATATTTATTTTAAAACAACATATATAAATTGAAATATAATGGAGTTTTCCATATGATTTATTAAAAGTCATCTGGTTATCAATTATCAGTCATCAATTATTATAAACAGCATAAAGTAGTGCACATTTGTGATATGATGAGTTTAGGAGATGAGAGTCAAGGGGGAGACGGGCAGTGGTGAAAGGGAAAGCAACAAAGGCAATGTACAATGACTCTTAGCCATGCAGAAATTCTCAGGTAGATCAATTTTTAGAAAGAATAAACTTGAATATTTAATACTGACCCCCTTAAAGTTATGTGTGTCCCGGCACTTCTAGGAAATCTTATAATCCAGGAATGGGCATCTTTGAGCTAGATAAATTTACTTAAAACTACATTTGCATACTAAGAATTTTTTTTACTTAGATTGGTTTCTCCAATCAAAAAATTTAGAGCTAAAAGTTGTCTGAAACACAATTCCGTTTGCAATAGCCTCAATAAAATAAAATACCTAGGAGTAAATCTAACCAAGGACGTAATAGACCTCCACAATGAAATTTATAAAACACTGAGGAAAGAAATTAAAGAAGACATTAGAAGATGGAAAGACTGCCCATGTTCTTAGATAGGCAGAATAAATATTGTCAAAATGGCCATACCACAAAAAAGTTATCTATAGATTCAATGCAATCCCTATCAAAATACCAATGACATTCTTCACAGAACTATAACAGTCCTAAAATTCATATGGAATAAAAGACCCAGAAGAGTCAAAGCAGTTCTGAGCAATAACAACAATGCTGGAGGCATCACAATACCTGACTTTATATTAGAGCCATAGTAACAAAAACAGCATGGTATTGGCATATACCAATCAAACAATGGAATTGAACAGAAGATACGGAGACGAATCCACACAGTTAGCTGACTCCTTGACAAAAGTGCCAAAAACATATGCTGGAGAAACACAGCCTTTTCAACAAATGGTTCTGGGAAAACTAGATATCAATATATAGAAGAATGAAATTAGACCCCTATCTCTTACCCTGCACAAAGGTCAACTCAAAATGGATCAAAGGCTTGGAAATTAGACCAGAAACTTGGCAATTACTAGAAGAAAGCATAGGACCAACTCTCCAACATATAGGCACAGGAAGAAACTTCCTCAATAAGACGATTAAATCTTGGTTGAAATAAAACGGAGAATCGATAAGTGGGATGGCATCAAAACAAACCACTTCTGCACAGGAAAGGAATTAAGAGTGTAAAGAGAGCCTATAGAATGAGAGAAAATCTTGACAACTACTCCTCTGAAAGAGGACTAACATCCAGAATATACAAAGAATTAAAAAAACACACACACAAAAATAATCCAAGTGATAAATGGGCAATAGAACCAAATAGATACTTCTCAAAAGAAGAAATACACTGTAATTCCAGTACTTGGGAGGCTGAGACAGGAGAATCGCAAGTTGAAAGCCAGCCTCAGCAACCTAGCAAGAACCTGTTTCCAAATAAAAAATAAAATAGGGCTGGGTAGGCTATCTTTTTTCCAGTGTATGTTTTTGACCTCTTTGTCAAAAATCAATTGGCAGCCGGGCGTGGTGGCGCACGCTTGTAATCCCAGTACTTTGGGAGGCGGAGACCGGAGGATCCAGGTTCGCGGCCAGCCTCAGCGCGCATGCACGCGCGATCGATCGATGGATTGATCGATCTATCTCTCTCTCTCTCTCTCTCCCTCTCTCTCTCTCTCTCTCCCCCTCTCTCTCCCTCTCTCTCTCTCTCTCTCTCTCTCTCTCTCTCTACCTAGTGAGGCCCTCCGCAACTTCGTGAGACCCAGTTTCAAAAATAAAGCATTAAAAAATAGGGCGGGGGGTGTAGCGCGGAGGTAGAACGCC
>PVJS01029833.1:0-24510 GCA_004027185.1 Glis glis
GTGGAGGGCTTCACTAGGTAGAGAGAGAGAGAGAGAGAGAGAGAGAGAGAGAGAGAGAGGGAGAGGGAGAGAGAGAGCGAGCTGAGGCTGGCCGCAAACCCAGATCCTCCGGTCTCTGCCTCCCAAAGTACTGGGATTACCAGCGTGCGCCACCACGCCCAGCTCAAGCCGTGTAATTTGGAAACATGTTGCTACTCATAGCTTCACCAAAATACTTATTCTGAGTTTTATTTAAAATTTTATGCTATGCCTATATTTTCTATTTTTATGTGACATATTTTATACACATAAAAATGAAAATTGTTAAGTGAAAAAAGTAATCAAACTCAGTTGGGCATGGTGGCACATGCCTGTAATCCCAGTACTTGGGAGGCTGAGATAGAAGGATCACAGGTTCGAGACCGGCCTCAGCAACTTAAAGACTCTCAGGAACCTAGTGAGATCCTGTTTCAAAACAAAAAAATTTTAAAAGGGCTGGAGGTGTAGCTTGGAGGTAGAATGTGTCTAGGTTTAACCCCCAGTACCACACACACACTTACACACAGAGAGAAATAAATAATAATCAGACTCAAATCCATTGCATTTTTAATACTTGATTTAACCATTATCGCCTCTGTGCAAATTGCTTCCAATGGATGAAATCCCATTTTTATGCAATTGCTGTGGTCAGAACACTTTTATTTTTAAGAAGTGCTCATCTATTTAGATAAGTACTCAAAGCTATTCATAGGGCTCGTGGGTGTCTATGAGAAAGAGAGCTCTTATATTAGATACACATACGCAAAATACCCAAGCTAGGCAGGCACACGAATACTAGAGCAACAGGAATTGTCGGCAAGTTTCTGAAATTCACTGGAGCAGAATTGGAAGACATTTGTTTGTTATTTGTCGTGCTCCAAGAATTACCCTACACTTCAAAACTACCCTGGTGTAGCTTCAAATCCTACTTAAAAAAAATCAAATGACTTTTTAAACTTGGCCAAGGGCTTCCTAAATAGAAGGAGAAAATGACCTTTTTTAGCGTAAAACTCTTCCTCCATAACATTCACAGAGTCCACGAAATATATCAAAGAAATACATCAAAGAAGTATATCTTTTCCCTTTAAAATATTCTGCTCAGAAGCGAGTTTGCTCTTTGCACCAGTTTTATCTCACATTCTGTGGCTGGTTCCCCATAATCGCTGACTATGACGCGAGGTCCAGGTAAGCAGGGAGGGAAGCAGGGAGAAGGGCAAGCGGGAGCCGGTCCAGGATGCACAACAGACTCTCCCTTGAGCTTGCTGAGCAGAGAGGCGGCCTTCCTGTGCTAGCTGCTCAGCGGCTGCAGCGTCTGTATTGTGCTGACTTAGCAAGACCTCCCAGTGGAGTCCTCTGCTCCTTCCACTTTGAAACAATTCTTCTCACCTTTAGCTCTGTTTTTTTTTCTTCCTCATGCACTCACGTAGTGCATATGGCGGATGGGCATACCATATGTAACCAGTTTATATTATTAACTCGCTTAGTCCTCGGAAGACCCTAGAGGTTGCTACTAACACTATTCCCTTTTCACAGATGAAGAAACAGAAGGCCACAGAAGGCAAGTAATGTGCCCAAAGTCACACAGTCCCACCCCCAGGCCATCTGGCTTCAGATGCCAAGCTCCCTCCCTGGTACTTACTTTACCCTGTAGGTGTCCCTCTCTGACTTTCAAAGTCGGGGTGCTGAGCCTAGGAGCAGCGACTTGACTGTCTGCAGATGGTCTGAGCATCCTGCCCCCAAAGCTGTGCACACTCTACATGCCACAGTTGTTTCTAGCTGTTGTATCAAGGTTTGGCCAGTGCAAACCCTTGGGAAGTTATTCCTGGAAACAAACTACTTCAGTGAAAGATGGTTGCCCTGAATTAGTGAAACCGGTTGCTGCATCCAATCCAATGCAATTTCAATTCAGTAAGCCATCAACACCATCTCAGACGGAGAGAGCGGGGAAAGGGACTTCGTGGGGATGCGAGGATCATTAATTAAACTGTTTTAAGAGCTGATTCATACTTTTAAAACAGGATTATGAACAGAAGACATGATGCTCTAGCAGAAGGCTTGGTACAACCCTCTAAAGCTTCATTCTACCCCGTTCTTTTTTTATTGACCAGCACGTGAGGGACTGGCTGCCCCTGGGCCGGGGAGCAGCACCTGGGGGGGAGGGTATGTGTGGAATCTAGTGTGTAGGGGATCGGTTTGGTTTGGGTTCTTGTTTCCTCCACGACTCTGTCTATTTCAGGCACCTGAGCAGGAGTGGGCCGCTATCTACAATCACCCATTCCATTTCAAAGGCTGTCTGACTAGTGTCTGATTGCATGTGGGTTGGCGGATTGACATGACGAACACCCACACACAAATACATCCAAACCCGTCTCTCGCTCTTCCCTCCTCTATACAGACCTCTATTTATAGCATCATCATTATTCTGGCTGCAACTGGGACTCCCACAGGTATCAGAGCAGACGCTCTAGTTGGACCGAATTTAAATCATTTCAGACAAAGAGTCACATGCATGATTTCAGAGGGGAGGAAGACGTTTTCAATGATTTTACTTTTCTGTTTGGTGCAATAGCTTTTCAGAGTTACAAGATAATTTTCATTTATCTTTATGTTCTCTCTCAAAACATCATTTGCAAGCTGAGTGGGAATTGTCTGCTGAGGCACCTAACAGTAGATGGAGTGGGGTTGTTCTTTCTTGGGCCAGATCTTGGCTCTCCCACTTACAAGCAGTCTCCTTACCTCTCTGTCCTCCATTTTCTCATCTGTAAAATGGGATGGTAATCAGTACCTACCTTGTACAAGTAAATATATTAAAATGCTGGTTACTTATAACTTACCAACACTACTAACAATAACCCACTATCAAGGCATTGACTTCTGCATTTTTGTGGAAGACAGTCCCCACCTTCTGAAATCTACTTTTATCATCTGCTATCATCATGATGATTGTTGCCTTTATCTGCTCATTTAATATTTTCCACCAATATAAAAGCCAACAAAGACCTGGGCATGGTGGTGCATGCTGTAATCCCTGTACTTGAGAGACTGAGACAGAAGGATCGCAAGTTCGAGGCCAGCCTCAGCAATGTAGTGAGATTTTCAGCAACCTAGTGACACCCTGTTTCAAAATAAGAAACAAAAAGAGCTGAGGATGTAGCTCAGAGGTAGAATGCTCCTGGATTCAATCCTCAGCATCACAAACAAACAAACAATGAAGACAGGAACATATCCACACTTATAAACTGTAGATTATTGGAGTTTGATTCACAGCAATGTGTTTTATGGCTAGATCCCCCCAAACAGATCTTTCTTTTCTCCTTCGACACATTCTTCCTATAGGAAAAAATGGTAGAGGTTGGGGCAGGGCCCTGCCAAAGAGTGTGGGCCAGGTTGTTGGCTGGTTCTAATCCCAGCTCTCCCACTTACAGACGTGTGGCCTTGAGAATCTCTCTGTGTCCATTTCTTTGCTATAAAATGGGAAGCAAAGTCACTTCTTTTGAGCTGTTGTGGAGGTTAATATTAGTACACTGCTTCAAAGATCCACGGCACATTGGAAGCACATAAAAGCATTAGCTGTTGTTCCTTAAGGAAATTGTGAGACTGGAATTTGAGCCTAGAGACACCCATGTTCATAGCAGCACAGTTCACAATCACCAAATCATGGAACCAACCCAGGTGTCTGTCAACAGGTGCATGGATTACAAAATTATGGGATATACACGTAATGGAATTCTACTCAGCAATCAAAAAGAACAAAATAATGTCATTTGTAGGAAAATGGATGGACCTGGAGAACATTATGTTAAGAGATTAGCCAGCCACAGAAAGTGAAGGGTCATATGTTTTCTCTCATATGTGGAAGCTAGGGAGTAATTGGGATACCAGAGGGACTTTACATAATGGAGGAAACTTCAGTGGAGCCAGGGAGGTGGTCTAGGGGAAGGTTGGGGTGGGGAGAGTGAGGATCAGTGAAGGAATCATTTCCACTGACATTATGTACATATGTGAGAATACCAATGCCAATCCCAATACCCTGTATGGGGAAGTGGGGAGTGGGGAGGGAGCCAGGGGGAAGCCCGCCAAGTGCTGTGTGCATGTATGTCACTATCACTATGAACTGCATTATGATGTGAGACTACAATGCACCAATAAAAGTATAAAAAAAACAGAAAGGAAAAAAAGAGAAGGGCACAGCATATTGGTTAAGAACATGGGCTCTACATTCTGCAGAGCCTGCATTTGACCTAGCCCTGCCTCTTCCTGGCCACGTAGCCTTGGGCAAGTTACGTGAGGTCCCAGAAGCTCAGTGCCCCCGTCCACAAACTGGAAAAGGAAGGGGTGTACTGAGGATGAAGTGAGGTGCTGCCCAGCAGGACTGTGGGAACCAGGAAGGGGGCTTGAAGACCAGTGCAGGAGGCATCCAGCCTGAGCAAAGGGAACGCGGAAGGACAGAGCAGGGGCCAAGTCTAGGGAGGCCTTGAGCTGTGCAACAGGGCTTCTCAGGATGGTTTTTAACCTAGAGGGTGAAAACAATGTTCTAGAAAAATCGAGGTGATGATGGTGATGGTGGAGCACAAAATCAAGTGTTTGGGGTCAGGGATCAGGGATGGAAGGATAGTGATGATTGTGGTTTCCAAATACTGGCTGTGAGAAAAGATGATTAGGGTGAATGAATGTTGAAACATAGGATGCCGTTCATTCATTCGACGGACACCTCACTGAGCACCTACTAAGTTCCAGGCACTGTGCAAAGCACCAGTCGCGTTCTTCATGGCACAGTTCATGTTTTACAGTACTACGAAACATTCATCACAACTAAGACACCATGGGCACCTAAGATGGTACCTAATGGGTTGCGTTTTAATTGTTTACACGCAGGGCTGCCTCCACTCCCAAGATGATAACAAGTGCATTGATTATAAGGGCCCCCTCGTCTTCCTTATGTAAGACCTATCACATCAAGTCCTAGATAAACATTCTGGAAGTTGAACCGAAGCCTATCTTGAAATGAATTCTAGACTTCTTTTTTTTAAATAGTTGGTTTTAAGTGTTTATTGTAAATCAATACAAATAGTACAGGAAGGTTTAAAGAAGGAGACAAGAAGCACCCAAAGTCCTGTTACCAAGAGATTGCCTGTGTGAACATTTTGGTGAACGTCCTTTCTCTAAGTGCTATAGGCTTGGATACAGTTGTAGGCATGTGTACAGTTTTACATGCATTTTTCCCGTAGCATTTCGTTCATGTGTCTTCTTTTAAAAAATCATTTATTCTTTTGACTTAGTACATTGATCTCTTCCACCAGACTATGAACAACTTAATGGCAAGGCCTATATATATATATTTGGTGCTTATAAGTAGCACTGTGCACACAGTAAACACACGAATGTCCCTTTTGTGAGTGAATTGATACCATCCCTGGAGAACTTCGGAGGGAATAAGTCTCGGCTCCCAGGTCCCAGGGGTGGGGTCTGATGGCTGCCTGAATGCAGAGGGCTTTTGCGTTTTGGCAGTTACACAGGTACAGTTTGGGTGCAGGAGAAGTCAGGTACATTGGCATATTTAGACTCACTTTTACTTTCTCATGTCACAAGTATTTTCCCTTTAAAAAAAGGGGGGGGATGATTATTGATTGCTTCAGATCAATTTGTTGATGACAGAATCACAAGTTTTTAAGAAAAAGTGGAGGTGTCAGAGAAGGTGTCTCCCCACTTTGAGAGTGATGCTAGGGGCAGCCTGGGCTCTCTGGACATTTAGGGTGGAGGGACAGAGGTCTCATCTGGTCTGGCAGTTTCAATGTAACTCTGTCGGGGGAGGGGCTTGGGGAGAAATTTGCATAGTAGCCAGAGGTTCTTGCAGAGAGACCAGGTATGTTGTAAAGAGGAAGCTGAATATTCAGATTTTTCAGGCTGAAATCTATAACAGTCATGCGTCAAAGACCCCAGAGTGATGTATCTTCTCATTTAAATTGAGTCTGAGTTACCTCCGTCGCAAGAAAGGAAGACAAGTTTCTGCTTCATAGGGAATGGGTGCCACTGAGGGATTAGTTAAAAAGTGCTTTTAGCAGGGAGAAAGTTAATGGCATTTTGCTGTTTGCTGTTTTCATTTCCATAGATACACGTCTTACGTAATAAGACCCACAGCTTTTAACTTATCAGTAAAACTGGAATCTTAATGGTTGGAATAGCAGTCATTTCCCTGTTTAATTTTAATTCGTAAGTAGCAGTAAAAACTTAGCTCTTCCAAAGGACTGCTATATATACCTATAGTTTTGTATTCCTGCAGATTTCCCATGGAAGGATATTTGAAAAATTGCTATAAGTAATTGTCCCGAGGCAAGAAGGGAGAGAAGTGGGTAGCTCAGGACAGGGAAGGAAAGAAAATGATTTTTAGTGTCTGAAAAAAAAATTTTTGACCATGTGTGTTTATCAATTTAATGCCAAATTATATTAAAAATAAAATAATTTTATAAAATAAAATGAAGTCTGCCCTTGCTATGACCTTCAGCCATGTGTCTTGAGTGACTGGTCACATGAGGAAGGCGCTGGCACTGACATTCTACCCTTGTTTTTTCCTCCTGTCTTTGGAATAGAGTGAAGGAGCTCATGCTTGCTCATGAGTCCCCAATCTGAGAAGCTGACGTAGAACTCAAGAATGATTTCCTCTTTGGCAAGAGCCCCCATATGCAGGGTGACCACAGCCTGTTAAAGATTTATCATGAAACCCTTCACCAAGTTAAAGTTTACAACTAAATGAGGGAAAGCAGCTCAAGAGGAAACCTTCTGGGATTATATTTTTCATTGTAAAATTCACGGAGCGTGACAATAACCATTTCAAAGTGACCATTTCAGTGGCCTTTCGAGCATTCACAGTGTTGCGCAATTACCACCTCTGTCTAGTCTCAAAACATTCTCAGCATTCTAAAAGAAAATGCTGTGCCCAGTAGGCGGTTATCCCCATTTCACTCTTCTCCCAGCCCCCCTGGAAGCTCCCAATCTGCTTTCTATCTGCATGGATTTACTTACTCTGAAGAGAGAAAGAGAGATAGACAGACAGACACACTGAGGATTGAACCCAGGAGCGTTCTACCTCTGAGCTACACCCCCAGCCCTTTTTATTTTCTATTTTGCAACAGGGTCTTGCTGAGTTGCTGAGGCTGGCCTCAAACCTGCAATACTCCTATTTCAGCCTCCCATGCACTGGGGTCATGGGCATGTGCCACCCTGTCTGGTTGGATATTTTATATAAATGAAATCATGTAGACTTTTGCGTCTGGCTTCTTTATTTGGTATAATGTTTTCCAGGTCCAGCCAAGGTTGTAGCATGTATCAGTTCTTCATTTCCTCCCATGGCTGAATAATACCCCACTCTATGGTTCTATTACCTTCTGTGTATCCATTCACCTGTTAATGGGCACTTAGGCTATATTTCCATCTTTGTACAGATGTTTGTCTGAATATTTCCTTTATGAGTCTCAGTGCAATTGGAAGAGAGGTTTGCTAAAGATGGCCCCAAATCTTGAGAACAGTGGCTGCCAATTTTCCAAAGCTTTCCCAGAAATTATTGCCCACCAGCGTTCAAGTGTGGCCTGTCATAATCCGGGTACCACTGAAGGGTGTCAGGTGATTGCAGGCAGCAGACATCATCTGGGGTACCTGTCTTTCTCCCTCTCTTGTTTGCTCCCTCTCCCTTTTTCTGGGCCTCCCCGTTTTTACTCCTTTTCTTCTTCTCTTGTAGGCTTGAAAAGATGACCTTATGGCCATTGCTCAGTCGGTTGGTAGAAATTTACCCAAAAATTTTGCTCTAGAAAAAAGGTATCAATAGTGCTGAGGACACAGGCTTTGAGCTTCAACCACCTTAGTTCTATCTTCCTACATAAAACAAAATGCATGCCAGGCGTGGTGGCACACGCTTATAATCCCAGTACTTGGGAGGCTGAGACCTGAGGATCCGGGTTCGTGGCCAGCCTCAGCTACTTAGTGAGGCCCTCCGCAACTTAGTGAGACCCTATTTCAAAATAAAGAATAAAAAAATAGGGCCAGGTGTGTAGCCCGGAGGTAGAATGCCCCTGGGTTCAATCCCTGGTACCGCAAAAAAAAAAAAAAATGCATTATCGTTATCTTTTTGAGGAGTCTCTCAGGGATCAAACAATGTTTGTAAAGTATGTATGGATTATATGTTGTAAGCAGAACGAATTTTTCCAGGCTCTGGAATATGGATAGAGCTTGTGCTAGGTGTGTGGCCACTGGCCCTGTCCTGGGGGAGATTCCATGGCAAGCCTGCCCTGTGCGCTAAAGCCAGGGCCTGGGCCTTCCACACATGCAGGTTGGAAGTCAGTATCCTCGAGGTTGCCATGTGACCACAGCCTTTCCTGAGAGCATCCCATGACCAGGTGATGCTTGGCTTTGTTTTTGTAGCCTCCCACCTTCCTCTTGCTACATAGGTAGCATTTTCAGGCACAAGGGAATCTGAAAGGGTGTGGAGCAACCCCATGGGTCAGATAGTCAGCCATCCTCTGGGCCTGTCCTCTACCACCAGCCCTACATTTGAAATTGTTACTTGTTATTTTGTTTTGTTTTGTTTGTTTTTTTTTTTTTGTACTGGGGATTGAACCCAGGGGCATTATACCTATGAGCTTACACCCCTAGCCCTTTTTATTTTTTATTGTGAAACAAGATCTCGCTAAGTTGCTGAGGGTCTCACTAAATTGCTGAGGCTGGCCTCGAACCTACAATTCTCCTGTCTCAGCCTCCCAAGTACAGGGATTACAGGTGTGCACCACCACATCTGGCACTACTTGGGTATTTTGTAGTTGTAAGTGTACTTACTAGAATGATAATTTATTCCATGCCCATGGCCCCTCCTTTTAGTTCTAGTTCTGAAAACATACATGTGAAAACACACACACACACACACACACACACACACACACATACACACACACACACACACACACACACACACACACACACACACAGAATTCCCTCAGACAGGACCTTAAGCCTAAAACTTGGATCAAGTGACAAAATAGTATTAACTCTTATGCTAATATTTTTTATTTCCCATCCAAAAAAAATCTCTATTGCATCCCCAGGAAATACAGGCATGTCACTATTTTTTATTTATTATCCAGAGAAACGGAAGAGTGGCTGTTCAGAAGATTCCTACGTAAGGCAATGGGCACTGTCTTTAAGCAGATGTTAAAGTTTTCAGCTGCTAACACGTTTCAACATCCTTTCCAAAGTACATGGTTTGCTTATAAATGTATATAAATGTGTACTCTCAAATATCTGGCATTTACCGTATATAAGACATTTACATCATTCACCCTGGACCAAGCAGGCCATGAGAAATCAAGCCTTCCCAGGCTCCTCAGAATCAGTTATCAAGTCCAGTCCTGAGTGCAGCGGCAGGCACGTGGGCCATCCGAAGCCATCCTCCCATGGTAATTAGTGGAAAATCTGATTCTCAACTGATGCCATGGGGTGTGAGTCTGGGTTGGGATTAAGTCCATAACAGACTTAGTTTCTTTGGTGATCGTCATCATGCCTAGCAGTGTTATCCATGGGATGCCTGCCTACTAAATTCTTAAGGACTTAACTGAGAGGGGAAAAGTCCTGGTCATGATGAGTATGGGAAAGAAACACACGCGACACTAATGAAAGGAGTGAGTTTTTTGACCTTGAGAATCCACGACACTCCTAATAGAATTTTGCAGGCACTGGCTGAAGGGATTAGAAGTGGAAGTCTGAAAGATGTAAATAGAGTAAACTTATGAAAACTATGACCAAAGTAACCACAATTCTAGAAGCATATCTGATAAGGAGGAAAGTTAGGACATCTTGTCAAACATTAGATTTAGAGGGCTTAGAGTGGGGGCTGCTGCCAGGCCTGCCTTCAGCTGTCCTGGTGGAGGCTGAGGATCTGTTGCTGTTACGCCCCATGAAAACTTGTTGGTCATGCAGTGTTGTTTTCCAAAGACAACAAGAACCTCCACTTAAAATAGCGCGTGCGAGGCTGCTGTGGCCTGCTCTGTTTCTATCATGGCCATCGAGACAGCAAAGCGGGTGACTGACCTCAGCGGGACACGGGGGATTATGGAAAGTCTCGTTCAAGGTTACGCACTCAGGCACCACACAGACCTCTCAGAATCACCCCAGGCCATTTGTAGCATTGGAAGTGTAAATTGTTTAGAGCATCAGGACCCCCTTTTCTGCACAGGGGGGATATAATGCGCCTACATGAGAGTTTGGACTCCCTCCACCCAGTATCTGTCTTCTGGTCTCATGTTGCTTTTTAGGCTAAATGCCAGCCTAGAATTCAGTAGTTTAAAAAAAGTTTTTAACAATGATTCTTTTAAAGTGCTTAGCCTAACAAATACCTTTTGACTTGGACGCTAACCTTTCTCTTTTCTTTGGCCCAGGCCCTCACGCATGATAAGCATGCATTCTTACCCCTGAGCTACACCCCAGCCCAACACTGTCCTTTCTTGGGTTGATCCCACACATGTGGTATTTGCCATGACATGCTAAAAAAGAAAATTGTGGGTTCATTTCGGTGACTTGGTTTAAATAAAAAACATGGACTGTGAGAGTCAATATTTGTCAGCTCATAGGTGTCTAATTTGGGACCTGGCAACATTCAACAGCCCAGGTGGAGATGAAGGTCAACATCTAACAATATCCACTTGCTAGACTCACATTCTTGTTGTTTTGTTGTTGTTGTGTTTGTTTTTGGTACTGGGGATTAAACCCAAGGGCATTCTACCTCTGAGCTATACCCCCAGCCCTATTTTTTAGTCTTTATTTTGAAACAGAGTCTCACTAAGTTGCAGAGGACCTCACTAAGTAGCTGAGGCTGGCCGTGAACCCAGATCCTCCTGTCTCAACCTCCCAAGAACTGGGTTTACAGGCATACACCACCACACCTGGTTTAGACCAACATTCCTATTGCTGGTAATTATGTGACCTTTTTGGTCAAGGAAAGTATTTTGAATACTCAAAGATGTTAAAACTGTAGGCCAACTCTTATTTAAAAAGAACCCTAAAGCCAGGCATGGTGGCATACGCTTGCAATCCCAGTACTTGGGAGGCTGAGACGGGAGGATCTGGGTTCGTGGCCAGCCTCAGCTACTTAGTGAGGCCCTCCGCAACTTAGTGAGACCCTGTTCCAAAATAAAGATTAAAAAATAGGGCTGGGGGTAGAGCTCAGAGGTAGAATGCCCCTGGGTTCAATCCTCGGTACCACACACACAAAAAAAAGAACCCTAAGGAAAGTCTGGATGATTATTTAGCCCATGTGTCACAAACTCAAGGGCCTGGGAAGGCCAGATTGGTATCCTAGATGCATGTGTCCGGTTGAAGCATGAGAGCAGGTGTAACTGACACTTAGACCCTCTGGAGGGAGGGGAGGGACCCTAGCAAACGAGAAGTACCTGTGCTGTATAAGGTGCAGCCATGGTGTGTGTCCTAACAGTTATTCCCATGAAGCAGTCCATGTGACGGGGGCTGGTGTGACCTGTGTCAAGAGCTTGGGGGGAAGACGGCATGGTAACCTAACAGCCTCTGCTCCATGTCCGCGTTGCTCTCCTGTGTCCTCTCTCTCTTTGGGACAGAGCAAGTATTTGCTCACATTCTCCCTTCATCGTTTTATCTCACAAGCTTGGGAAAGCCATGTTCTGTAGGAACATTTGAATGACAAGATAAGATGTCACAAAATTCAGGACCTCAAGCTAGCTAACCCCTGGAACTTACATTGAATCCTCGCCAGGGATAAAGTGCCTCTAGTTAACAGTCTATTAAAAGGCTGCTTTATAGGATCTTCAATGTCTTATTCCACTTTCTATTAATAGCAACGTAAATCTGAAATAATTTGTTTCTGCTTATTTTTTCACTTGTGTATAACTATGAATTTATGTGCTAATTTTATTTAGGCCTTTTTTCATTAATTTATTGTAAAGGAAAAGCTTGAATGTTCTAGAAGATATCGATGCAACAGTTTCAGTGCTGAAAGCTGATTTTTAAAAAGTTGTTAATTAGCTGGGCATGGTGGCACATGCTTGTAATCCCAGTACTTCGGAAGCTGAGACAGGAGGATCCAGGTTCGCGGCCAGCCTCAGCTACTTAGTGAGGCCCTCCGCAACTTAGTGAGACCCTGTTTCAAAATAAAGAATAAAAAATAGGGCTGGGAGTGTAGCTCGGAGATAGAAGCCCCTGGGTTCAATCCCCAGTACTGCAAAAAAAGAAAAAGTTGTTAATTTAAAAAATTTTATAGTAGCCGGGCATGGTGGCGCACGCTTGTAATCCCAGTTCTTTGGGAGGCGGAGACCAGAGGATCCGGGTTTGTGGCCAGCCTCATCTCTCTCTCTCTCTCTCTCTCTCTCTCTCTCTCCCCTTAGTGAGGCCCTCCACAACTTCGTGAGACCTGGTTTCAAAATAAAGTATAAAAAATAGGGCCAGGGGTGTAGCGTGGAGGTAGAATGCCCCTGGGTTCAATCCCCGGTACCGCAAAAAAAAAAAAAAAATTTTTTTATAGTAAAAAAAGGGCACACTCTGAACTGTCTCACAATCCACACTGGTTATTTTATAACATCCAGTATCTCAGTAAGTGTTGATTAGATAAGTAGTTTCTCTCGAGTCTTTGTTTGTTTGTGGTGCTGGGGATTGAACCCAGCGCCTCGCACATGCTAAGCTTATGTTTTACCGCTGAGCTCCACCTCCAGCCCCTAGACTTTTTTTGGTCTACATTATTTTCATGACCATTCTCCATTTATAGTCTTTACCTTTGAGTGAACACTTCATGCTCTGGTTCCAAAGTGGCTATGTTCGCCTATTTGCAGCAGAAAGAGGCAATAACCAGAAACCCAAATCCATCATTGGAAGTTTAAACTCAGAGAAGTACCGGGGCTATGGGCCTAGCTGGCTTCATGTGCATTCGAGAGATGAAGACTTGGGCTCTGCACTTAGTCAGGCACTGTGTAGCTGTGGGCGTTGGCCAAAGCCTGGGCCCGCTCTGGGCCTTAGTTTCCTGTGTATGAAATGAAGCATTTGCATCAAATGGTCTAACAAGTCTCTCTGGCTCTCAAATGTTCTGTGTTCGGTAAGATAGATGGTCCCTATTCTCCCGGGTTAGTGGGAGCCCTAGAGTGGACTGCGATAGCAAGACCTGCCACAGCAAGACCTTTCAGAAGTCCAAAGCTGCATAACACCAAATGTTAATACTGTGACGACGATTTTGAACCTTGAGAAACCAAAATGCCTTCCCCAGAAGTAACAGTGGGCCTTTTTATCCTCATAAGATCCAATAAATGTTAAGTTGGATTCGATCACTGCAGGGGTCAGGACAGCAGAGACATTGAGCATTTCTTGTGCACCTGAAGCTCAGCTTGATGATCCCATATGTATCTCTCTACTCCTCACCACAAGCAGGGAAGGTAGGTATTGTTAACCCACCCATTTTACAGATGAAGAGCCTGGAGTCCAGCAGTTACCTCACTTGTCCAGGGTCCCTCAGCTCAGTGTCAGAGATGGAATTTGACTTCAGGTGTCTTTACCTCCAAAGTCCTTGTCTGCTGTGCATTGCCAGGTAGATTGTGGAATGCACCAAAACACGGAGGGCAAAACAATGACAAGTCTCATCTTCCTCTTTTGTTACTTTTATTATCCTCCATCTGAGCTCCCTTCCCACCCTTGATAACATCTTAGTAGTCCATTAAGCTTTCCAGTCACTTTCAGCCATTCAAAACCCAGTCCAGTTGAAAACTTGATCCTCATGACCATCTCAGAGCTGTGCCCTTCTCCCAGCCCAGGACCCACCCCAGGGAGAGCTGCAGGGAGGGAGGGAGTGGGGGGACACAGCCTTCTTTACCTCCTTCCTGTCTTTGGGTGTGGGCAGGGGAAGGGGGGTTCAAGGTGGAGGGGACACAGGGCTATAACTCTTGCATTATTGTGCTTTCTCTAACACTGGCTGGGGACACTGGGGTGTGACACATTTTGAGTTCCTTGCACAAAAGTGCAGTTTCTGGCTAACCTCTTGCAACCCATCTTCTCTTCCTTCCTTCCCCATACTCAGGGCCTGCTTCCTCATGGTCTCCTCATTGTCTCTTACCAAGCCCCTGCCCTTGGCAAGCACCTTTCTCAGGTGGGTTCATCCAAGGTGCTTGGGCGTGGGTGCCATCTATGGGAGACTCCTGCGTCCCCAGTAGATCACCCCACTTCTGTCTTCTCCATTCCTTGCCTCAGGGCAGCTCTAGCTGGCTTCCTGCCTTCCACAGTTCATGAATGCTTCCAAGTTGCAGGACACTCAAGTCAGTCTGTCCCCAAAACTCTAACGAAGATCAAAAGCATCCCTAGGGCCAGTGCTCCCCCTGCCTGGTAGACATAGGAAGGGAGTGGGAGACTGAGGCTGTCCCCCTTCTTACAGGATCTTCTGATCCTTTTCACAGCAGAAGGGAGAGAAATCCACACCCAGCTGTGTGGATAGCTCCCTCCTGACTCCACCCCTTTCAAATTTCTTTTTCAGAGGTAGGCAAGCCAAATGGGGTACCTTCCACTATCTGATGATTCCTGCAAAGACATTCCTAGCGTCCATTTCCCCCCAGGGCTGGGGATCAAATCCAGGGCCTCACACATGCTAGAAGGGTGCTCTACACTTGGGGGTGCCACACCCCAAGCCCCCTAGCACCCATCCTTGGAAGATGGATTACTCATCACAATTGTCCAACTCCACTGCCTTATCCAAAAATCCTGGGACACTAGAAAGAGTCCCATTCAGTATTGTGAAAGCTTTGATCCCAGATGGCTGGCTGCTCTGAATGGCAGTTAACCACCTTCCTGCATGACTCTGGGCATGTCTGAAGCCTGCAGGCCTGGGGCGGTTGGGATGAGTGGGGACTTAGCCACCACACGGTTCTCTTTCTCTGGCTCCAGTCCCCAGCCTTCTTTTCCAGAGAGGCATCTTTTCAGAGTAAGACATCCTTTTGGCCCTTACCCTCCCCAGTGGAAAATCCCAGGGAGGCAGAAGTCACCCTCAAGGAGAATGTGGGTCTCCAGGGCGACAGGACCTTAAGTGCTGCCCAGGTGATGACGTCTCTCTTACTTTGGGAACACCAGTCTCCTTTCCAAGAGCCACAGGTCTCTTTCTTCAACTTAAATACTTCTGAAGTCCAGGTGTCCATGGCCCTCTGTTTAAAAAAAAATTGGATAGATTAAGGGAGACAGGCAGGATCCCTGTTGTTAAGGATATTTATTGCCTTTGAACAAAATGATGTAAAGATGGAATCAGGTGTGTGCTTGGATGTCAGCTGAACTTGGATGTGAGTGGCCAAATCCCTGCTCTGCTCTGGCTCAGGTGCCAAGAGCAAAGGGCTGTGGGCGATGCACTGAAGTCTGCAGTTTTCCTTCTTCTTTGCCGGCATCTGGTCATTGTTTTTCCTCGGTAGAAAGCTAACAAGTTGCTAGTGGGTTTTATTTCCTTGATGCTGCTCCATATTCACCTATTTCTGACTTCGACAGTAATTCCAGTGCCAATCACCAGCTTTCTATATTTATCAGCAGCTGCTTCGGTGATGTGGAAACAATTTTCTCAACAGCTGAAAAACACGAAGCTAGAGAGTAGGACATTTTGTTCTTTAGAAAGGAGCCTGGTTGGAGCGAGCGTGGAAACAGTGCTCCATCCAACACGAATCTTTTGTCTCTGCATCTTTTACACTTGCCCAGCATGACATCAGGCTCAAGTGAAGGCCGTGGCTTTGTCCAGAGAGGAATGGGCAGCCTCTGTGGAAAATACCAGAATACTTGGGGCCGGCTGATGTGGGGTGGGGTGGTCTCATCGAAGAGGCAGTCTTTGTTGATTTGCCTTTGTCTTAAGATTTGGGATCAAGGAAGCTTAGCCCCAGCCTCTACTCCCAGCCCTGCTTTGCTAGCTGGCTGGCTGGCTTTCAGAATGTAGCGTTGGATGAGTGTTTCTCTAAAAAATAAAACTGGGCAGGGCCCAGAGGATCTGAGTGGCACAGACACCACCTGTGAGGGGAGAGGGCTTCCAGTCTGCAAGGCATTTCAACCAGAATGATTGTGAAGATGAAGTGGTCCCATGTTTGCAGAGCCCTGCCTGCTTCGTAGAAAGCCCTCCGTGCAGAGAGATCACAGTGGGTGTTGTGATTCTAAAGTTGTGTCTTCTTTCGTAACTCTGGGATGTCAGGGCATGAAGGCGCTTGTAAAGAGGGCAAGACTTGGAGCCAAGACACCTGGTTCATGGTCCTAGCTCTGCCCCTAACCAAGGTGGGGTGCTATTGAAGAGTGGTCATGGGTACCAAGCCTTGTGTTATACAAGGCTACAAGGCATGCTCTCTTCCTGGTAGCACCCTAGCAAGTGGCTGTTACTGTCAGCATTTCACAGATGAAGAAATGATGGTTCAAAGAGAGTCGCTAGCCCAAGTCTTCCTGTCTCCAAAGCCCATGCCCTGACTTTCGCAACCACCCATTTCCCCCAGACCTCACTGCTCAGGTGGGGTGGGGGGATACCTCTAGCAACTCCGCTGGCCTCCCTGAGTCCTGCAGTCTTCATTCGTAGAATTGAAAAGTCACTTCCAGCCAGGCGTAGTGGCGCACACTTGTAATCCCAGTACTTGGGAGGCTGAGACCGGAAGATCTGGGTTCGCAGCCAGCCTCGGCTACTTAGTGAGGCCCTCCACAACTTTGTGAGACCTTGTTTCAAAATAAAGAATAAAAAGTAGGGCTGGGGGTATAGCTCGGAGGTAGAATGCTGCTGGGTTCAATCCCTGGTACCTCAAAAAAAAAAAAAAGAAAAGAAAAGAAAGAAATGTCATTTCCAAAGTGTTTCTGCCTTAAAAATGGTTACAAGCCGGGCGTGGTGGCACACGCTTGTAATACCAGTACTTTGGGAGGCAGAGACCGGAGGATTCCGGTTCGCGCCAGCCTCAGCTACTTAGTGAGGCCCTCCGCAACTTCGTGAGACCCGGTTTCAAAATAAAGTATAAAGTATAAAAAAATAGGGCCGTGGGCATAGTGCGGAGGTAGACTGCCCCTGCGTTCAATCCCCAGTACCGCAAAAAAAAAAAAAAAAAAATGGTTTCAAGGCATCTCCCTTAATATTTAAATCTTGGCTGCCACCTAGTGGGAATTATCTAATGAGAAATACAAAAAAGAAAAAAAACCCAAAACTGCTCTAAAAATAGTCAATTTGATTTAAAAACTATGAATTTATCTATTTATCTTAAGTCCATGTGTTGCTCTTCTTACCCATTAAAATTATATTTTTAAACAAAATCATGGCCTTCCATTTTTCTTTATAGTAAACTACCAACTACCAGATATGTTTACAATATTTTTCATGAAATGTTAGGATACATATAAACCTTAGTTTTTTTGTTTTGTTTTTGCGGTACTGGGCATTGAACCCAGGGGCATTCTACCTCCAAGCTACACTGCCAGCCCTATTTTTTATTCTTTATCTTGAAACAGGGTCTCACTAAGTTGTGGAGGGCCTCACTAAGTAGCTGAGATTGGCCGCGAACCTGCAATCTTCCTGTCTCAGCTTCCCAAGAACTGGGATTACAAGCATGCGCTACCACACCCAGCTAAACCTTAGTTTTTTTTTTTAAATGCTTTGTACTTTCTGACTATTAATGCAACTCAGTTTATAACGAGCTATAGTTTAAAAAATTCTGATCTGTAATATTCACAACTTATATTTTTAACTTTATACTTATTTGATCATTTTCTTTTTACATTCTCATGGTTAGAAAATTCAAACAACACAAAAGATGTGAAATAAAAAGTAAAGTCCTCCACAGAGGGAAATTTCTTATTTTTACTCCCCTAAATGTTCTATTCTGGGAGAACATGCACCCTTTTCTTTACTATTTTTGATGCATGAACTTAGGCCCCGAGTTCTATTCTACTGCTTGCCTTTTTCATTTGATCTATTTGGGACATCTTTCCACATTTGTACACAAACCTACCTCATTTTAACAGTATATAATATTCTATAATTGCCTATGCTGTATTAATTTATCTAGTCCCTCATTTATGTTCCTGTAGGCTATTTTCAATTTCTGTTACAAAATACTGTGGTGAATAACTCTGTGTGTGTGTGTGTGTGTGTGTGTGTGTGGTTTATATGTGTGTGCACACACACATACACACACACACTTTGAAAATATATTTGTAGAATAAGATATTATACACTAAATTACTGGGTCTAAAGATATGTTACTCACTGACCAAAATCACCAGAAACATACCTGTAGTAAGAAACCCAGAAAGGTCAAGTTTAGTTAACTAGCTACAGTAGAGAGAAGCCAGAGGAACTGAGCCATGGATGGAGAAGTGTTTCCAGGATCCAGGTTTGTCCTGGGTAACTTTAGGGAGGTTCCAGGAAACAAGGGCAGGGCTGAACTGGGGGTTGTCAAGAAGCAGGAACAGGGTGCTGGGGATCACTGGTAAAGGAGACGCAGTCCCAGATGTGGCCAGAAGAGGGAGGTGTTGAGTCGCCTCGTGGACCAAAGAGGCTTGTCTCTGGTTCCTAACGTGGCTGTGGAGCGCCTTGCCTGCACGCTACTTTATCCCGTGAGTGTTGTACATATAGTTGGGGACATTGTGACTAACCTGCGAGCCGTGCTTGCTGTTATTTCTCAGGTACGTGGATTTTGAACATTTGTGGATGTTGAACTTGATTTCCAAACAACTTGCACCCTGTTAGATTCCTCTGGGCTTTTTTAAACACTCAACCTGCCTAATACAACGAAGCATTTAATAATCAGAATAATAAAGGCAACTCTAATAGCAGCAAGTGTTTATAGGGCCATTTCCAATGTGGCAACCACTGTGTACACCCATTATTTCAATGAGTCCTGGCTGAGAAGTAGTGCCCCTCCCTATGAGGAAACCAAGACTCCGGAAGGGCAAGCAACGTGCCTGGGTCACACGTAGTTAGCAGACCGGGAGTGGAGCTGGGTGCAGGACCCAGACTATCTAATTCCAGCGCCCACACTCTTTATCATGAAGACACACTTTCTCTTCTCTCTGCTTCTCAGGAGGCTGCCAAGGACAATTTAAAGCCAAGGCATTAAGAGCTGTTTAATTGATGATCACACGTCTTTGCAAGGCTGGTTTAGGTGGATAAGGAAGTAGAGTCCCATTTACAGAAATGAGGTTGATGGGCAGGGCTCCAGGAGTCACACACATAGTGCTGAGCAGAGCCTCCTGCGTGCAGTGTTCAGCTATGCACGTGTGCCCTCAATTAATAAAGGCCGAGATGCACTTTCTTAAAGCCATAGCGGAGACACTGTAATTACAATTCACCTGGAGTTCAGAGGGTGCCTAACCCCCCAGAGAACCAAGCCCATGAATGACATGCATCCGCTTGGATCCGCTGAGGTCCGAGCAGCTGCCACAGTGAGTGAGAAGGGGTCCTCAAGATTTTGTGCAGGGAAAGAAAACGGAATGAAGAGGTGCTTAAGCACACAGTGACTGGGCGTGAGGGTGCACCATGGGGTCGAGAGGCCTGCGTGCTTGCATTCAGCTAAGCAGATGTGTGCTAACCATGGCCTGCTACTCTTTTCTAGACTGTTCTGGCTGCGGACGAGATATCAAGAACGGGCAGGCGCTGCTGGCGCTGGACAAGCAGTGGCACCTGGGGTGCTTCAAGTGCAAGTCCTGCGGGAAGGTCCTCACCGGGGAGTACATCAGCAAGTAAGAGCCTCAGGATGGGCCTGCGCCCTGCCTGCTGGGGTCCCCACCCCCTCCAACATGAGGAAGTGCATTCATATCCCACAGTCCTCATGACCTTTTTGCTATAAAACTTTAAAAATTTAGCCAGGGATGGTGGTGCTCACCTGTAATCTCAGTACTTGGGAGGCTGAGATAGGAGGATCTCAGGTTTCGGCAACTTCGGAGCCCCTGTTTCAAAATAAAAAAAAATAAAGTAGGGCTGGGAGTGTAGCTCATAGGTAGAATGCCCCTGGATTCAATCCCCAGTATCAAAATAAATAATTTTATTATTCTGCGTTTGCCATAATCTGGCTATTATAAACTTCATCAAATGTTAATCATTGTCTAATAATTAACAAAGCTGACATAATGGTATGCCCTATGTTGTAAACAATTAAGCCTTTAGTTTTGTCTTGGGTTTTGATTTTGGTTTTTTCCCTATGTGGAACTAGGAAACTTTTCTCCTTCTCCTGGTCTTTAAGCATATATATGTGCGGACCCCTGCAAAACACACAAGGCGCCTGTGCTGAACCCAGTAGACCAGGGTGCAAAACAGCCTGCAGGGAGTGGGTTCATGTTGGAGCCAGAGAGCCCTGGTGGATGATGGCTAGAGATGAGCAAGTACGCGGAGTTCTGTGTTGGCGATGGTTATTTTTAACGTACCCTGGCAATGAGGGACAGTATCCCATTCCATACCCTTTTATGATTTCTAAAAATTTCCCCAACCACATGAAATCACCTATTCAAAAAACTTAATGAGCTAGGCGTGGTGGCACACGCTTGTAATCCCAGTACTTGAGAGGCTGAGACAGGAGGATCGCAGGTTCGTGGCCAGCCTCAGCTACTTAGTGAGGCCCTCTGCAACTTAGTGAGACCCTGTTTCAAAATAAAGAATAAAAAATAGGGCTGGGGGTGTAGCTCAGAGGTAGAATGCCCCTGGGTTCTATCCCCAGTGCCACACAAAAAAAACCTTAATGAATTTAAATTTTAATATAGTGAAACAATCCAAAAGGTAGCGTGGGTCCCCTGGCTTAGAAATCTAGTTTCATAGTAGGTCTGCGGTCAGGCTCCATGGGGGAGGGCGGTGGACAGCTGAAGGGAGGCGAAAGGAAAGTCTAGCTTTTCTGCCGGCATTGAAGGCTGTGCGGCGGAAGGGGTCTTGGCTATCTAGAGGGTGTGTTTAGCTTCTCCACACAATCACATGCAGCAAATGGCATTTTTCTTGTGCTCTGGGGTCATGAGTTTGGGAGTACTGGTGCTCCTGCACCCCGAGTTGAGGATTTGGAGGCTGGGGGCTGCTGGGAGGTTCTGTCAGGCCTGTGAGCCCAGGGACATGGTGTGGGAGGGGAGGTGCGCATGGGCACCCTAGGGTGAATAGGCACTGAGCCCACACCCGAAGCCAATCTGGGCTGCTAGTAAAGGGGGTGATACTGGGTTTCGGCTAGTTAGTTCTGAGATCTTAAAGGAAACCAGCAGTGGTAACCGTGCAGCGGTTTGGCCATTCTTTCTGTGTGAACTGGAGAACTGAAGCTTTCTCTGGCTCTCTCTCTGATCTGTGAGTTTGGGTTTGTTTTTTGTTTTGTTTTGTTCTTTTTTGGTACTAGGGATTGAGCTCAGGGGCATTCTACCTCTGAGCTGTACGCCCCCTTTTTGAAACAGGGTCTCAATAAGTTGCTGAAGGCCTCTCTAAATTGCTGAGGCTGGCCTTGAACCTGCAATCCTCCTGTCTCAGCCTCCCAAGTCCTGGGATTACAGGCCTGCGCCACCATGCCCAGCCTCTGCTCTGTGATCTTGAGGGTGTCTAGCCAGGTCACCAGGAATGTGAATGCTGGGCATGACAGAAATAAGTTCCCCTTCTGTCCTGTGGAGAGAAGGGCCCAGACAGAAGTGGTTGGGTGTCCTCCCTGTCCTTGGCCTGGGCCACCTCTACTCGGGAGCTGAACCTGCTTTTGTCTTGCAGGGATGGCGCCCCGTACTGTGAAAAGGACTACCAGGGGCTCTTTGGGGTGAAGTGTGAAGCGTGTCACCAGTTTATCACGGGGAAAGTCCTGGAGGTAAGTGACAGAGGGCTCCCCTCAAAGCCACCGTCATTTCTTCCGAGGTCCTTGGAAGCTCAGGGGCAAGCCTCTTGGTCCTGTCTTCACCTGGGGAGGAGGTGGAGTAGGTGCCGGCGGCTGTCTTGGAGAATTCACGCGTTGCCCTGGGCTTGAGGTTTCTACCAAATGCACATGAGGAAATTGGACCAATGGAGAAATTGAAGGGGAAAATATCGAATGATAAAGGCTCTATGGGGAACAGGGTAGACCATATTTTAGTTTTAGAAGTTAGAGGAGGAAGTGAGAGAGGGTTCGAGCCGTGTATACACGTGCCTGTTTGTACTGCGTGTACTTCTATGTACGTGTGTGAAAGTGTACAGACCCAAGGAGCAGTGGCTCAGAATCTGAGCTCAGAAAGGAAGGGTGGGTGTGAGATGAAGGTGTAGACATCCCCGCCCTTAGAAACCACATCCTGTGTGTCGCAGAGTACTCTGTGACTGGGGCTAAGCCGGAGCTGGTCTAGTTCGGGTGCCTGCTCTGAGCCGAGAGCCGGGTCCCTCCTTTCTCAGCAGCTGCACCCAGCGCCTGCCTCTGGGCTGAGCCGTGCTCCTCTTGGGGCCAGAGTTCAGAGGGAGTCACTGCCCCACTTCTCACAGGCCTGTGGGGCGTCAACCAAGTCCCATAGAAAAGTAAAGATTGCCTGATGCGCCTCCCACATTCCCGGTGGAGAGTGTGTTGAGCGGGGCTGGGCCAGGAAGCTGGCAGACTGACTGGTCGTGCAGCCTGTCCCCTCGCTCCCTCAGGCACCAGGGCCCTGAACTCACGTAACCATGCCCAACTTCCCAGGAGGGTGTGTTTCAGAGACACAGGACACGTATCTAGGAGCCCCATGGTGATCTGGCTACCGTTTCCCGTGGGACTTCACAGGAGGAGTCCAGCGTAGCTTGCCAAATCCCACCGCAGGCTCCTTCCATGAAACACAGAGGCCGGTGTTGGCCCTGGGATAGGATGGGGTGCGTGTACTTTTATTGGGGAGTTAGGAAGTGAGGTGAATACTGGGGAGATAAGTGACTGTTGTCAAATGCGGTTGCCTCTTAGCCAGAGGAAGAAGGTTCTGGAAGGGGGAGTAGCAGCCACAGAGGCTGAGCAGCAAGGATGAGCAGAGCACATGCAAGAACACGGAGCAAGCTGGGCAGGGGTGGCATGAGAGGCGAGGCTGGAGAAGCGGGGAGGCCCCCGGGGCGCATCCAGAAGTCGGGGCTTTATCCAAGAGGGGTGGAAGCCATTGAAGTGATGTAGCTAGACGTCATGGGATCGGATCAGGTTGTTGTGTAAAGAATGGCAGCAGCTGGGCACAGTGACCCTCCAGTACTTGGGAGGCTGAGACAGGAGGATCACAGGTTTGAAGCCAGCCTCTGGAACTTAGCAAGGCTTTTAGCAACTTAGTGAGACCCTGTTTCCAAATAAAATCGGTCTGGGGGTGTAGTTTAGAGGTAGGATGCCCCTGAGTTCAATCCCCAGAAACACACACACACACGGATGGGAAATCTCAAACCTGTGCACATGTATTCGTAGCAACGCCGTTCACAGCAAACTACTCACTATTTGGGTGGAAGCAACCCAGAAGCCCACCCACGGATACATGGATAAACAAAATGTGGCATATTCATACAAGGGAATACCCTCCAGACTTTCTTTATTGAAGCAGTAATGTGTGCTACAACGTGGACAAACCCTGAAAACGTACTAAGTGAAAGGAGCCAGGTGTCAGGCTGCGCAGCACAGACCGCCGCACTCCGAGTGTTGCGATAGGACCCTGGGGATTGACGCCAGTTGCAAAAGGTCACATAGTGTTTGGTTCCACTTAGGTAGGTAAACCTATGTACAATAGGATAGGTGAGCCCACAGGTAAATAGAATAGCTGTAGATAGAATCGGTAAATAGAACAGGTAAACCCATAGGTAAATAGAATAGGTATAAAATGGAATAGGTAAACCCCATGGTGTTGGATGCCACTTCTCTAGGTAATCCTGTGTCAAATAGGCTAGGTAAGCCCACTGGAATAGACAGCAGCACGGTGGTTACCAGGGGCCGGGGCGAAGAGGAAGTGGAGAGTGCGGAGACAGCGCCTCCTTTGGGGATGGTCAAAGTGTTCTGGGACTACATGGAGGTGGTTGTGTGACATGGAGAATGCTCTAAGTGCCACCAGCTTATTCACTTTAAGATGGGTCATTTTAAGCCCTGTGACTCTCACATCTTTTTTTTTTTTTTTAATGGCTGAGAAAGGGGATGAGGATGCAGAGAGGGAGGCAAGCAAGGAGACACTGCAGAACTCAGGGCCCCACACCTCGGCAGCCCCGTGCCTGTGAGAAGTGGACCCCAGCCAGCACGGTGACGCCGAAGTGAGCCCAGGACCCCTCTAGGCTAGGTGTTTGCTCAGGGGAAGCACATCCCCAGCAAAGCTATGGGAGAAGGTGGATGTGGCCCACTGAAGGGCAGCTTAAGTCCAAGGCGTGGTGATGGGGGCTCCCCTGCCTGTCCCCCGAATCTGCCCCTCACCCCTCCCTAGAGCCCCAGAGAGCTCATCTAAGGAGGGTCTGAGGGGGCCGGACAGAACTTCCCTTGGGCTTCCCAAGTTTAGTCTCCTGTGTAGGACTGAAATAAACCTGTCGAGTTGGGAGCAGTTAGGAAATTTCTTTTCTTTTTTTTTTTTTTTTTTTCGGTACCGGGG